>SJJU01010713.1:0-13505 GCA_012932125.1 Conopomorpha cramerella | reverse complement strand
TGGTCTTAGAAACGTTGTTAGACTCGTGTCAAAAAAAAAATTAAAAAATTTCGTTTGAAAAAATTTCAAACAAAATATCGAATAAAAAAAATCTGTATTAATGTGAAACCTACATAGATACAAATCACGCCCGTCTCCCAAAGGGGTAGGCAGAGACCACAGCTCTCCATTTGTCACGGTCCTTACATACATACATAGATGAAATATGTTTTTATAACTATTTTTTTTATCACTATGAACAAGCGTTTGACCACCATCCTGCCTGATGTTAATGAGATGTTTTTATAATTTCTCCTGAGTAAACCGTCTTTAGTTTGCATTTATAAATACGATGTTAGTAATTAGATATTTTAATTAATTCTATACAAAAATAAAGTCGATGCAAAATAATGACCAAAAATACTTTAATGTTCGTACTACATAAGAACCTGTTTCTCCGTCAGAAGCAAACCGTACAGTGTCACAAGGATATATTGGCGCGTCATTAAACATTTTGGCACACGTCAAAGATAATTGTATTGATTTTTGATGGATAAATTCTCAATATTATCACAGTACAAGAATAAACGAAATGTCTAAAACAAACCTATTTGGGCAGAAATACAAGAAGTATGAGGAATTATATGAAATATTCAGAAATCGCACGCCAAAATATCCTTGTAGCTACTTATCTTAAAAAAACACAATTTGGTGACTTCTCTTTCTTAAAAAAAACCAAAGTTGATATTTTTTTATCTCACCTGCCAGTACACAGACACTTAACACTGAATCCTTCATTCTCACAACCAAATGGAACACAATCAACTTATCACAAGCACAACATGAAACATCAGAACTTCATTGCGTTTGTTGCTTTTTTTTTAAAAAAAAAAACTAAAATTTAGTTTTTTCTGCTCAATTAAACATGGCGGTCGTCGCGAAGACGAGATCGCGGCGCGGGAAATCCGCGAGCACTGACATAAATTCAGTGATGCCACTTTTTTTTTCCTTCCTCGTTGCGTAATTGTTTTATTTATTTGCATAAATATTAAATAGGAATTTACCTATTTAGTTTAGAAACAATATTCGTTGTAAATAGGTACAAACTTGAACGTAGAATTAAACTAAAACGGTGACGTCAAGTTTTGGGTTAATCGTAGCATTGGGAAGATCCTATGTGAAAGGTCAAGAGGCTATCTCTATTATGTTCATGTTGTACACAGTACGGTTGGCTAATAAAGTGGAATATCGCTTGTCATGACACTTCCGGTGTCACGCAAGCATCAATATGGCGGAGTTTTATAAAATAAATGAATATTTTACAACAACACACACATTGCCTTCATCCGTAAGAATGCGTTAATGCCCCACGTTGGGCACCACATGAACAACGTAGCTCAGTGATCCCAAGGGCTCCGACTCGGTTCCAATATAATATAATAATAAAACACAAGTTGCAAGAGAGAGAGTATATTTCCATTGTCAAACACACGGCTTATATACTACGTCTTTGACCAAACGCTAGTGCCATTCAGGAGTACGCCTAGCGTCATCTAGTGTGCTTTCAGGACAATAAAATTCAAATTCAAAATAAACTTCTAATAATATTCTTATTACAAAACAACTTTAAACATACCGCCCACCAAGGACGCCATGACTCAGGGTCCTTCACAAAATAAACATAACTGAACAAGGACACAAACAAAAATGATGGCAAAATAATAAACCCTAGTATTGGTGGGAACAGTAATAAAATAACCTTATATTTTTAACACAATAATATTAATCACATAACTGGGCAGGCTCTGCCACTGGAAGAAAACATAATTTATTAGTAGCTCTTTTAATAACAGAATCCTTAGTTCTTAAAGTTACCACTCGACATTCCGTCAGCACCTGGATGGAGACCAATAATTCTGCCATAAGCCACTTACGAGGGAGGTAAATTAGCCTCTTTAACAATGACAATATCGTTCTCATTAGGTTGTTTAGTTAACTAGACCATTTGTACCTATGAAAGAATTGATTCAGATGGTCTTGAGACCACTGACGCCAAAAATGACTGTATGACTTATACCCCTTAAGTTTGCCTGACGGTACTTGACCCATAAGCGGGCCTTTGGTGACTGCTGAGTCTTTCGCCCTAGTTTCTGTGCAGCAATGCATCGACTTTAATTCCAGCGGGTTTGTCACCGCTGTTGGCATAATTCCTGACAAAATCCACCCCAAACTGGTTTCCTGGGCAACTGCAGCCCCCGTCTCATGTTTCCTAACTCCTTCCAGCAAAATTTCACTGTACACATCCGCGCCCAGCAACAAGTCTATCTTGTTAGGAGTGTTGTAACCTGGATCAGCTAATTCTAAGCCTCTTAGCTCTACCCACTCCAACTTCTCGACCCTTTCTGTAGGCATTATTGAAGTTATACTCTGTAGCACAAAGGCCTTTACAGTTACTTTAATGTCTGGATTAATTCGCGACATCAATTGTAGTGTTACCATTCCCTTGGAAATCGCACTTGTATTTCCACCTACACCTGACACTGTTCCCTTTACAGGTGTCTTTGAGCCCCAGATACCGAACCGTCGCTTCAGTAACAAACGACAACTGTGAACCCTGGTCCAGTAAGGCTCTAAACGAATAAAATTCTCCGTTCCGCGCATTGGCTTTGACAACTGCCGTTGCTAATAAAACTTGTTTATCCTTGTTTCCTGAAAAACATGATATTACTTGCGTTGAACCTTCAGCTTCCGCCGATACATGTGAGGTAGTGACCACCCCTTTCTCACCGCAGACGTTACTAACTCCCTCTCCTGGATTATTAATAGCCCTTGGGTGTAAAAGTGAGTGATGTTTCTTACAAACCTTACATTTTATTTGCATCCTACAAAACTTGGCAGAATGATTGCTCCCCAAACAGTTAAAATGTTTGTAATTAGGATTGCCTTTAGGATCCAAAAATTGTGGTATATGTATAGGTGGTAATTTGACAAGATTGGGCTTAGCTTCCACAACCTTAACCGCACCGTCATGATCATTATTGGGTTTACTCAATAACGCTAATTTAGCCTTTAATTCGCATTTATGTTCCAAATAACATTCTTGTGTCTCATCGTACAATTCTTTTTTCATATAACTCGTAGTTGACAAACCTCCCGTACTGTGATCACGGATCAATTCCTTATGACCAGTCAAAAATTCACCCCACAATTGTTCAACCACCTCTAACCTGACATCTAAATATTCTTTGGTGATACGTTCTTTAGGCGACTTTTTTAAATTAACTTTAGCTCTTTGTATACGCTTACTTAAATCTTCTTGAAAATTGATTAGAGCCTCCATTGTTCACAACTCAACTACGAGTTCACTAGCCAGAGTACCCAATAATGTCAAAAAAACAAAATTAATATAAATCAAATATCAAATAAAGTACATATAAAAATAAACTAAATCCGAAAAATTTACAAGTTTTTAAACAACTTCGTATCCTGGGTGAAATCGGGCATAGGTTCCCCGTTCCCCCGTTTTTCGCAAAATATTCTAAGTCGAAGACGAACTACGATCTATTTTCTAAGTCCGAGATACCTACCTATTCTAAGTCGACGACTAATCTTGTTTTTCCACCGCACGATGCTCTTCGTAATAGAGTTCAAATTCGCCTGTTTAATAATTGTAAAAGTACTCACTGTTTCACTTCACGATACACACTTTGAAGATGTGCAGCTAGAGCAGACCTTGGTTGTAGAGCTGCTGGGTTCCTGGCGGCTTCCTTCTCTGCCCGCCTCGTCCGATAGTTTTCTTCCAGTCAGCTCCGACTTCCACATTCGTGTCACGAATTGATTTTCTGCCAGCTGCTCCTCGACGATCAACGAAGGTTCCCTTGGAAGTCTTTCCAACTTCCACCTGAAGCACGTTCCGCTTCCGTTTCAGCTCCTTGGCTGAAAGCTGCGATTTTTTTTTTTATTTTTTTTTTTATCCGGCTCGAAGGACCATGAACAACGTAGCTCAGTGATCCCAAGGGCTCCGACTCGGTTCCAATATAATAAAACACAAGTTGCAAGAGAGAGAGTATATTTCCATTGTCAAACACACGGCTTATATACTACGTCTTTGACCAAACGCTAGTGCCATTCAGGAGTACACCTAGCGTCATCTAGTGTGCTTTCAGGACAATAAAATTCAAAATTCAAAATAAACTTCTAATAACATTCTTATTACAAAAACAACTTTAAACAAGTGTATTTTATTTTTATAGTAATATATTGTTTGTGGAATAGTTTTAATCAATTATGTCATAAGATTTCTTTTGTAGTTAGCGTCCATCGTATTGTTAGGTACATATGTATAATATACTGTAGGTACATAATTATGGGAAAACCCAAAGTACATAGTCCAATGACGTGACTAATAAAAAAATTGTTTGTCTGTGTACATATGAATTCACTGGAAATTTGTGTCGAAAACTAGCCTAGATACCTTAGGCACTTTTTTACATAGATAATTCCATTACATCATACAATTTTACCAACTTATGGTGCGATAGATCAAGCTGTTATTGCTAGCACGAGGCGTCAATGAAGTGTATTACTAATTGACTAGATATATGTGTCACAGGATTTTGACCTGCCGTGTCTTTCCGCAACGGTCATTATTTACTTAAAATTGCTTGCTAATATACGGTAATAGAACCTACGTTAGCGTGCCTTACCAATATGTATCTACTTACGAAAACTGAACTCAAAATAGGAACTAAATGAGCAAAAATAATTTCCACACATCTCGACGTCAGAAGCAAAATGTCGGATGTGTAATTGTAACAATATGACACATCATCATCATCATCAGCACATATGTGTCCACTGCTGGACATAGGCCTCTCCAATTGCACGCCACTGTGATCTGTTTTCGGCTTCTCGCTTCCAGCTTCTGCCAGCCATCTTGCGTATATCATCAGTCCACCTTGCCTGAGGGCGTCCTACACTCCGTTTGCCGAGACGCGGTCTCCACTCGAGAACTTGTTTTCCCCAACGGTCATCGGTTCTACGGCTAATATGGCCAGCACACAGCCGACCTTATTCTTCTGACATCGAGATACACGGACCCTTATTCTCTTTTTATTTTCTTATAATAATAGAGGGAAAACCTACCAGTAAAAAACACACACTAGCGTCCTTAATTCTGCACATTAAAAAAGGCAATCTTTTACTTTATTCTGAACACTTTCAATTCAAATTATTGCTATACTGCATCTTCAGGCGTCACACGGTCTAAAGTGTTTTGTATTCAATAACTATATAGGACTAGTGGATTCGATAGACGTTGTCCTGTCTTAACTATTAATATGAATATAAAATTAATATAACCCCCAGGGTGGCCTGTGCCCAGCAGTGGATGTGATTTTTTTCTTTCATAAGAACCTTCTGCTGTTATTAATAAGCACAACAAAGGAAGAATTAGCGAAATCGGTCTTACTGTTCCGGAGTTATAACATTACAACGAAAAGTGACATTGATTTTTATTATACACACATCAAAAGTGTCTAGGGATCAGGAACATTTTTTGCTCTAAAAAATCGAATTTATTCAAATCAAATCTAATCTTCTGGATTGGTCTCCTACCTAATTCTCTATGGCTGCATCAATGACCCAAATGTTTAATAAATTATGAATGAATTCAATTTTTGTAAAATATATTCTTGATTGCAATCTTCTAAAATGTACTTAATCCCTAGACACTTTTGTGTACATAGATAGGGCGTAGTCGAGACAATATTTGTATTTTTTTAAATAAATTCCTCCTTATGACAATCCACTTCGATTTTGTGTCCTATTTATGATTAGTAAACTTGCACTTGCATAAAAAACCGTAGCTAAGTAAAGATCAGTAGAGTAGTAGAGCAGGTATTTTAAAAAAATACTTTCTCTATTACCTACATATGTATAATTGTACAAGTATTACCTACCTGGGCGATGGGCTCACCCCCTGTCACGTTTGGGTCAAATACGCTTGGTGAACTTGCGTGGGTACTTGCGCTTTAGCAAGTGCCTCTGCCTACCCCTCTTTGGGATTAAAGGCGTGAAGTGTATTTTTTTTTTTTTACCTACCTGCACAATAATCTCACGTAGTATTGTATCTATAAGTAAGTGTTAAAACTGAAACAACAATATCTATACGTATACCTACTATCTACGCTTCATAATTTTGGCAATGCGATGCACTAGCACATGCACCGACTATTCGCTCGTGTATACACATATCTACCTACATATGTATATGTAGGTATTTATAATTAAATATTTACTAGTTGCATGTCGCACACGCTGAATGACTAACACCTCGTCCAATCACAACATCGAATGACCAAAACAAACAGAACACAACACAAAACATAACACGATAAAAAAAAACACTAAGAAAAGTCGACATTTTTATGTCACACACGCAACAAACGCGAATGTCACTGTCAATTTATGGCGGGACTTCGTCATAGTTTTTTCCATTGTTTTTTTTTTTTTGTCTAGTTTATTTTTTTTTTCGAACGCGCAATATGGCCGAGTGAGGTGCGCGCTAGACTGATTATTTCACAGCATACAGATGCGAAAATAGAATACCTAGCTAATTGAATCCGCCAGTCAGTGGCCAGACTCTGGGGTTGCTAAAATTACGGCATCCGAACCAAGGTAAGGAGTTGTAAGTGTTATTAATATAATGACGAACACGTTCAGTATGTGCGAGAGAGAGTTTAAAGATAACGCACACAGGATAGTATTGTAACTATACTATTTTTCACGGCTGATGAGCCCTGACAATGTTTTTTTTACATAATAAAATTTATTAACATTTATGTATTTTTAAGCCGGCTTAATCATAATGATGTATGACTTATAAAATAAACAAGATTAAAAAAAAAGTATATTGACATATATTTCAGCACGAATTTCGTCGGAATAATATGTCTAAATTGTGATTGACTGCGTGTTATGAGATGTAATAAAAATATGCACTGAAATAAAATGAAAAATACATGAAATTAAATCTTTTCCGACTTAAGTACGGCAATTGACTAAAAACATTTATGCTAAAGAATACATAATTTTCATTACAAAAAATAAACATCTGGACACATATTTATAAGCTTCCAATATCTGCACACATAAGTCAAAATCCCCCATATCTCCACATTGCTGATTGGTCTTGGGTTCGGCCACTTTAGCGCTGACGGCCTCAACTGTTCGGGGTCCAAAACTGTACATTGATTCTTTTTACGAGAAAACCAGAGTATAAATCTATTCATGTTCAATAACTGGTGTCATTGTCACAGTCTATCGATAAAGTAGTCAATCGTCAAAGTCGTGTCAAAAACTCATTAAAACGCGAAGGTGAACCATCACATTTCAATGATGCGTGGAGCATTAAACGGGAATATCAAATTGATCAAATAGGAGTCCTCTCCTTTACTTCTCACTCTCACTACGTTTCATCACCAGCACATTATTACACTAAATCCACCACATTAACTCAATAATTGTAGCGAAAAATTTATTTTGAAAATCCTTACTAATATTATAAATCGGAAAGTGAGTTTGTTTGTTTGTTTGTACCGCTTTCACGCCGTAACTACTGAACCGATTGCTTTGAAATTTTGCATACCTACGTAAAGTTAGAAGTCCGGATTAAATAATAGGGTACCTTTTATCCCGGAAAAAAAATATGTTCCCGAGGGAGACTTAGATTTTTCCGTAGGAATGATAAGTTTTCTAGTTGTCCTTTATACCGTAATATAACCGAAGTCCACGCGGGCGACGCCGCGGGCGGAAAGCTAGTGAAAAATAAAGAAGCCATTTGCATCTCATCGCTTCTCGTATAACAGTCAGTTATGAAAAATTGTTCGACAAAGAAGCCGATACGTAAATTAGTCAAACAATAAAAAATTCGTCTACTTTCATAGTGCGAAACGCCAGGATGTGGAACGACTTGCCGGAGTCTGTGTTTCCTGCGCAATACAGTCTGAAGGTCTTCAGGTTCCGGGTGAATAGGTACCTAATTAACAAGTATGCTCCATCGTAGACCACATCGCTGCTTAACATCAGGCAGGATGGTGGTCAAACGCTTGTTCATAATGACAAAAAAAAGAAATAAAATAACGCAGCAACGATTTCGTTTCCACCGTTAACAACACACACATATTTAAAACCAACATCAAAGTACAAAAAGTACATTTCTTTGCGTGTCGCAACAATTCTTCTAGATAACTAATAAAGCTAAATGACTAGTTAATTGAGGTCTGAAAAACTCATCAGCTTACGTAACAGTGACGCCACGGAGCGCCATGGCCGACACACGATAAACGAACGTACCTAAATACTAGGAAATCATGAATGAATCTTGCCGAGCGGAATAGCATTACACGTGTAGAGGAACCGCGATTTCTATCGAGTAGTTTTTAGTTTTTCATCGCGACTGTAACGTGGAAGTTTTACATTTTTAACCGACTTCAAAAAAGAAGAATCTCGGTTTTTGTTACCTCAAAATTTTTTGACGGGTGAACCGATTCGGATGATTATTTTTTATTGGAAAGCTCGTGCTTCCCATTTAAATGAGTTTTCGTTCCGATAATCCATGAGAAAAACACAAATCTTGTCTAATTTTACTGGTTGAAGTCGGGTTCTTTTTGAAGTGACAACGTTTAATAACTCGATACTACGGGCTGTTTGCACGAAAAATATGACGTCATTGTCCCGTTCCGCAAGCGAGTGTACTACTATTACTGCAATGTTGACGTTGTCACGTCAGACTACCGTGCGAATACCGACTTTACAGACTACTTACCATTTTTTTTCTTTAAAATTATTTCGTGCCGGAACAGGAACACGCTTGGCTCAGAGAATCGGTGATCTAAATCTGCCGTTTGTCAAAAATGAAAAAATGAAGACGTCAATCTCGTCAATCGTTTGTAACGTTTATTATTTTGGAAAATACTTTCTTAGTGAAACCTTACACATATCTAGAATCTTACATTTCAATTCTCGTGCGTTCATCTATAGTCGTAGGTATGGCAGTGGGAACTTCTTATTTCAAATATACAGATGACGCAAGCATGTCCTAAACGATCTATCAGTGCTCAAGACTGTTAAGGATGCCAATTGCGATAGACAGATAGCTTAAATAAGCTAGAGTCTTCGTGGTGACTTATAAAATAACCAGCATTATACAAATACATGTAAGCCCGGTTCACATTATTCCAGTCTAGTAACTAAATGGCAATTATCATTCACAAAAATCTATTCGATCAAAAGCTGTCGAACTGGTTAATTATTATTAATAATTTTATTAATAAGTGGCATGATAAATTCTGCCGACATACAAAAAAGACGTAATATCTCATTATTTTCATAGAAATATATGCTTAATGACAGACTGAACCTCAGGATAACTTAAGGATCAATATTCCTTACCCAAAGGCTAAAATTGTGGCTTTTTTTTTGTATTTCGCGGCAGAGTTGCGCGAAAGTAGTTTAAGAATATATTCTGACACACGTTTTTGCTTTGCAGTGACCGTTTATCTAAACTTATAATCATATAAGTATTTTTTAGTGTTAACTCCTTGATGGGTTATGACAATCTTGGCCCGTATTGTTAAACAATCAGTACTCAAGTCTCGCTTGAGCATAGTTGGTCTCTTTTATACACTCAGGCTTAGACAGCGGCACGTTTCTGGAGCAGGAATCTGTAGTTGAGGGAAGTTTCCGAATCCGGCTATATGAATGTAAGTAACAGTATACCTATACCATTTTTCATGACTGAAGAGCCCTGACACGTGATGATGTTTTCACACAAAGAAGTGTATTGACATACATTTCAGCAAAAATTTCGCAGTTTTTGTAGGACTAATTTGGGTCGCAAGTCCCAAACACTAGCGCACAGTTTCCTCCTTTTACCACGCTATGGACCCGGCACCCGCACGGTGAATCCATGGAATGCTAAGAAATTGGTCTCTCTTTTCAAATTGTAGTTTAGTTCGTTTTTAAGATGTATTAAAAAAAACGCGCTTATGCAGAAATGTAATAAACTGTCAGGGCTCTTCAGCCGTGAAAAAGGGTATAGTTATGTTGAGTTGATTAGAGTTATTCGTTCAGTTTGTAATGTTTTATTAAAAAACAAACTGCACTTGTGGAATCGCATCTTATTTTATTGGCCAAAAACCTACAATAATATAAAAAAGTAAATCGTCAATTAATTAAGCGGACTGTGCTTCTCATTGCTATTGTAATTATAGAATGTTGTCCAGTGCTGGAATGCTACTAGAATAATGTGAACCAGGTTTAAATTACAGCAAACAGTTAACACAAAATGTGTTATTAATTATTTATGTAATTAATGTTGATAAACAATATTTTAACAAAAAACGATCAGACAAATCGATTGTCCCTATTAAGAAAGTCTGACCTACAAAACGGAACATGTTCAGGAGAGAAGATGTTTTGGGTATTAAAACTAAACTACTTGTGGTACATACTTGAAATTTACAACAGCTTATAATCTTTGTTACCTTTACGTGATGTTACGTATAAGTTTATAGATCTTAATATCGCCAATCTAACGGTATAGAAAAATACACTATTACATATTCCTAAAATTGCACTACCGACATTTTTAATTGGGACTATCGAAATATTCATTGTTAGCTGAATATGACGATGGGTAACGGCATTCGTCTTGATTTTAGTAAAGGGTATATAACTAAACTTTAATTCGCAAAGTATGTACTACTAAGCGTCTGTGGTCCAGTTGGTCATCCTTAAATTGTAAGCGGGAGGTCGCGGGTTCGAGTCCGGCTACTGGACGTATACCCATGGGACTATTTTTCAGAGCCTATGTACGCAATGAAACGCTTGTACGGTGAAGGACAACATAGTGATGAACCCGGACACGACAAGAAGTGTGAATTCTACAACGGCGATGGACTCACGCCCTTGTCACGTTGGGTTAAATACGCTTGATGAACCGGGGGCATTTGCTTTAGCAAGTGCCTCTGCCTACCCCGCTTTGGAATTAAAGGGCACGAAGTGTACTAAGCATATGCAGATACCCTTTAACACCCATATGAATACTTACTTTTTAATTGATTTCGAGTTTTATTACCAAGTAACAGAGTTTAAAATAACGTGTCACTATCCAAGTACAATGGGTGCTAATGGGTTAAGCTGGAAGTACACATCTAAAGACGATAGTTGTATAGAAAATAGCAGACATACCATCCAAATATATAAAAGAAAAAGCTGACTGACTGACTGACATATCAAACGGCACAACCAGCCCAAACGGCTAAACGTATGCACCTGAAATTTGGAACGAACGTAGCTTAGGTACCGTAGGGATGCACTAAGAAAGGAATTCCAGAAATTCCCACGGGAACGGGAATTAACGGGAAAATACTCTTGTGTGAAAAATCTAAACCGCTCAAGTTAGGCGCTTGAAATTTGGGACGCAGGTATTACTTAAACTACGCGAATGAAATCGCGGGGTGTCCACTAGTAAGGTATAAATCAATAAAAAAAAATAATAAGGCCGTCAGCGCTAAAGTCGCCTAAGCAACTTTTATGGTTTTAACATTCCGATTTAAGTACTTCGTAAATTTACTTAATACATGTTAATATAAAATCATTCATGTTAAAGAATCTATAATTTTAATTACAAAAAATAAACATTTGGACAATAAACATAACGACTATGAACTGACAATACATCCCATCTGAACCGTTACTTTCATACGAGTTTGATTACTATGATTATGTCAGATAATACTTTTTGTTTTAAAATTGCATGAACTTTTAAAATCAGATAGGACATTCAAAGTTGATAAGTCAAACTCATTATTCCAAAAACTCCTACTCGTATATCTCCATACAGATTGGTCTGACGGCCTCAAATAATAACCGAGATTATTTCACCGAGTGTTTACGAGAAAATGTGTCACCGTACCACCGCATGGATAGTACACTACGTGTCCAAGACACCGGGGCATGCGTAATGTCCAGAACGGTGCACATATAGCACGGGCTGAAACATAATTAGACAGGACGGACGCGGCGTCATTCGCGGTCAAAATGGCGCGGACGCAGCCGCCGACGCCCTGCCCCCTCTAGCACAGCGCTCCAAGAAATAAGTGACAAGACATATAACCCGCTGGGATTTGTTGAAACTAGCTGAGTCGCACAAATCATGAGATAACAGCCAATCAGAGCGCGTATTTGTTCTATGTCATGTCTTTCTTGAGACGCGTGCTAGGCCTGCTGCCCCCTCTAGCAAAGCGCTCCGAGAAAGACATATCAAGCACTGCGATTGGTTGAAACAAGGTAATTCGCACGTTGTGTGACATAGCAGCCAATCACAGAGCGTATTTTGTTCTATGTCGCGTCTTTCTTGACTCGCTTGCTAGGGCTCTTATATTATACGAAACTATGTCAAATAACGAAGGGTGGGTGGGGGAGAATGAACCTTAAGTTGTTTGTCTTGTGACCTGTAAAGTTTATTAATAGACTAGCCTGTCTCGGTAAACATTTGTTGTGTCATATGTATACCTATTTCTTTATTTATTGCATTCGTGTTGTGCATTGGCGTGCGCACCATACAGGCAAAAAGACACTGCCTACCTTAGTATTTTGGTTATCCGACCTAATAATAGAGTTATTGCTAGATACTTTATAATACGTAATACAATCTACGCTAGTAGGTACTATAGAAATCTTTGTGCTCTTACGCCCAATTTGAAAACAAAGTTATGTGCCTCCTGAACCAATCAAAGTGTTCCAAGGTGACGATAAATTTACTATACCTAGTGTAAAATTTCAGACTGGTGACGTGCATAGTAAATATGTACATACAGCGACTAATTATGACGTGTCGCTGAATATTGTTTCCATGACAAAATACCTAACTAATCATTGTTTTGTGATTGTGAGAGTTTCTTAAGCGGGAGTTTATAAAATGGTATGTAACTGCCTGCTTATCAAAAACAGCGAGGTATGTAATTACACGCTTAAATTTGTAATGTCACGGTAAGAAGAGTAAGCAGAGACAGCTGGTGTTGGTGGCTCTAACCAAGTATGCACCTGCGTCTTACAACCGTGACGGGGGTAGGACGAGCCTCTTGACAATCCCACCCACCACTGTGATTGCTGTGGTCAGGATGTACAGCAGCCCCCCTAGCAAAGCGCTCCAAGAAATAAATGACAAGACATATCAGGCACTGCGATTGGTTGAAACAATGTAAGACGCACGATGTGTGACATAGCAGCCAATCACAGCGCGTATTTGTTATATGTCGTGTCTTTCTTGCAGCCTCCAATATAGACCGGAGCTTAATGGGGACTGGGCAAGATCCCAGAAGTGGGACAGTACAAAGTAATTAAACTAAAGACGTTACAGAAATAAGAAGAAAAGTACACACATCAAAAGTGTCTAGGGATCAAGAACATTTTTAGCTCTAATAAAAATCTAATTTATTTAAATCAAATCTAATCTTCTG
>SJJU01010709.1:0-10582 GCA_012932125.1 Conopomorpha cramerella | reverse complement strand
GTCGCGGGCCTAGGCCAAACGACTATCATGAACTGATGCGTGATGTGGAGAATCTTTGTCCGTTTGTAGACATTTACGGACAATGCGACAGGTGTTTAGTATGACAGATTTTTGCATGAGTGCGTAAAGTGATGGAAGTAAATGTAGTGATTGTAATGATGTTTTTAACTGTGTTGGGTATCATCCCTGTCGTAGACAAGACTATAGGGATAATGTTGACTTTATCTAATTTCCAGATTCTTGTTATTTCCTCTCTGAGTTCAATATATTTTGTTAGTTTTTCTGCAATGGTTTTTTGTATATTGTGGGTGTTCGGGACAGCTATGTCTATATTATTATAGCTTATCAGTGTATCCCATGCTGTTCTTGGATGTAAATGGAATACAATCAGCTGCCTCTCTTCCTGGCATGTCGTAGGAGCCAACTATGGGATTTGGAGATTTAGGTTTATTCAGGCTTTGAGCTGGAAACTTGTAACTGAAGGGTCATACTGAAATTCTTAACTCGTTATTATGCTAAATTGGGAGAAGCAGATCAGAGCCAACTTAATATATCAATACGTAGTATAAAACGAAGTCGCCTCCCGCTGTCTGTCCCTATGTATGCTTCAATCTTTAAAACCACACAACGGGTTTTGATGTGGTTTTCTTTAGTAGATAGAGTGATTCTTGAGGAAGATTTATTTATGTATAATACATGGGAATAATCTTTGACAGTCAAACTTTGTTTGGAAATTATGACAGTAATGACAGTTCTCCTCCCGAAAATCTATCAGAAAAACTTCGAAGTTTCCTCATTTCATTTGAATATTTTTTTCAATCGAGCGTTTGTCCAGTTGGTCGGATACTTGACTTGTAACCGGGAGGTCGCGGGTTCGAGTCCGGCTACTGGACGTGTACCAATGGGCCTCTTTTTCAGAGCCTATGTACGCAACGCAACGCTCGTGCGGTGAAGGACAACATCGTGATGAAACCCGCACACCACAAGGTGTGTGAACCCTATAACGGCGATGGGCTCACCCCCTGTCCGTTGGGTTAAATACGCTTGGTGAACCGTGGGTATTTGCTTTAGCAAGTGCCTCTGCCTACCCCTCTTTGGGATTAAAGGCGTGAAGTGTATTTATTTTTTTATTTATTTCTTTCAATCCAGAACAACGAAGTGCTTTGCCGCAAAAAGGTGACTGTCGTCGATCTACCGCACTACACCGTCGAGCTCAACCCTTCTTACATCGCTGAAGAGTGTCAATATGATGTGAGTTTCCACCAGAACATACATTGACCAGATTGGTGATGTCCTGGCGGAAGGTGGCGTGAAAAGTACTCGAGCCCGGAGGTCATGTATGAAAAGATGTATGAATGTAGATGAAGGGAAAGGAGTATGTCGGGATCGTGACAAATGGAGATCTGTAGTCTCTGCCTACCCCTTTGGGAGACAGGCGTGAAGTGTATGTATGTATTTTTCCTAAAAGTTACAGAACAACACCATATGCTACTGTAGAATGTAAATACACACATCAATATGTCTAGGGCTTAAGAGCATTTTTAACTCTAAAAAAATCTAATTTATTGAAATCAAATCTAAATGTCAACAAATAATTAAATTATGAAATGACAACCCTGTCTAGGTAGTGCCATCTATTGACATTTCTTAGAACTGTAATAAGCCACCTGTCAGAAAACCTCTCATTCTAAAATGAGTTTCTCCTTGAGATCATGTCTGATTAGCGCCATCTGTGAGATGTTTTGGAAATACTTTTGACATATTTGAAGCTATCAGAAAACCTCTAATTATCGCTGAGGCACTTGCTAATCAAATAACAAGGGTTAAAGCGCGCTTTTTGCTCGACTATGAAACCTGGAGATTTTAAGTTCACTCGGGCTTTGAGCTTGCAACTTGTAACTGAATGCCCATGTTCACATTTTAAACCCCGAATAACTACTAACTAAATGTGAGCGATGGGCCTTTGTGGTTCTTAGGGTCTTTTTAGGGTTCCGTACCTCAAAAGGAAAAAACGGAACCCTTATGGATCACTTTGTTGTCTGTCTGTCTGTCTGTTAAGATCCTTTATCTCAAGAACGCGTGGATGTATCAAGCTGAAATTCACATAAAATACTCAGGTCTATTGTCCCTTTAAGCTGTGAAGATATCAAACTTCTAAGTTAATGCGATCAAAAGATACAGCAGTCTATACCGACACTTTAGACGAATTTCCGTCACACGCTAGGGAATCTAAACCTACAGGGTACTTCTCGTGAACTCAGAATCTTGAAATTCGGCACGAAGCAACGTTATATAGTACAGATAAAGGAAAAATTGCGAAAACTACAAAAACTTGTATATTACTATGTTACCTACCTGCTGCTAGTGCTGCTACCTGGTAGTCCGACTCGCTCTTGACCGGTTTTTTTAAACACAAGTGAACAAAATTTTGACCACCATCCTACCTGATGTTGAGCAGCGATTTTGACCACCATCCTACCTGATGTTAAGCAGCGATGTGGTCTACGATCTACGTTGGAGCACACTTGTTCATTAGTGTTGGGAACTTGTCCGAAATAATTATAAATTTGGTGCTCTTGCGGAATCTTGGAGATTAAATAAAAATGCAGCGCGTAGTTTTGATGACTGTATTGGAGCAGTACTTAAGACAAAGTGGCGGATGACAAGCACAATGCACATGAATAATATAAAGTCAGGCAATACTGTGTCGCTTAAAGAAATATTTATGCTAAACTTAAAAACTAGGCGCTTGCTTCCAAACATACCCCCGGGCGTTGAAAGCTTGCCTTTCAACAAGACTCTGGTAGAGGGCAAATCTTGCTGAAGGCACGTCGTACAACACCATTCGTGGTTTTAATGTCGGCAACGCGGCTGATCCCGTCTGGTCCAGGGTGAAGGGCAACGATTCGACCCAATCTCCACTTCAACGGCGGAAGGTTATCATCCTTTACAAGAACAAGCGAGTTGAGCTGTAGCGTCTCCGAGTTCGTTCGCCATTTGACTCGATGCTGCAATTCGGAGATGTACTCCTTGCTCCACCGTCTCCAGAAGTGCTGTCTAAGCTGCTCAATACGCTGATGCCGGCGAAGGTGGTTGTAGGTATGACCTTCATAGTTGGGAGTAGGCAGAGAAGTTAGCTGTCTGCCGATCAGGAAATGCCCCGGGGTCAAGGGTTGCAGGTCAGCGGGATCTGATGACGCTGGCGTCAATGGACGTGAATTCAGAACTGCTTCAATCTGAACCAGCACAGTGTAAAGCTCCTCGAAGGTAAGGTTACAATTTCCTACCACTCTCTGCAAGTGAAACTTGCAAGACCGAACGCCAGCTTCCCAAATACCTCCGAAATGAGGGGCATAGGCAGGAGAAAAATGAAAATTAATACCCTCATTAGCCGCTGATGCAGCTAACGAATCGCAGTTGCTCATCAAAAATCTACCTAGCTCATTGTAAGCGCCCACGAATGAGGTGCCATTATCACTATACAAATTTGAGGGTTTCCCCCTGCGCGATATAAATCGTTTTAAAGCGGACATGTAACTAGCACTTGTCAAATCACCCACCAATTCAAGGTGGACCGCCTTAGTGGTAAAACAAACAAAAACTGCTATGTACACTTTCACTATGCTACATGAGCGACCCTGGCGTGTAGCACACGATATTGGCCCAGCATAATCTACCCCGCAGTTCTCAAAGGGAAAGAGACCAGGTGTAATTCGGTCCCGCGGTAGATTACCCATGAGAGGGGTCAATGTCTTGCCTCTCATTCGATTACATCGGACACAATCGTAGTAACATTTCTTAGCAAGGTTCCTACCACCGATGGGCCAATATTTTTCCTTAACTGACGCTAACAATAGCTGTGGGCCTGCATGGAATAGACGTTTATGCTCAAATTGAAATAATAACTTCGTGAATTGATTAGTGGACTGTATTAAAAATGGGTGTTTTTTATCATAATCAAAATCTGAGTTATCTAGCCGACCACCCACGCGCAATAGTTTATTATCGTCTAGAAAAACATTATATTTTAATAAATTACTTTTTGAGGGAAGTTTTTTATTTTGTTGTAACATTTCATACTCCGGGAACGATTCCATTTGTGATAATCGTATAATAACATTTAGAGCTTCCTCTTGTTCATTTGCCGTAAGATACGAAGAAGTAACTGTATGTTTCTTACACATCTTAATGAAACGTAAAACGTAAGCCGTAGTGCGTTGCAGTCTCAATAAATTTGAAAAACGAGTAAATTCAATTACGGGTTCTTTCTTAGTCATACACGTGAGTGCAATTTCTGGCTTCAATTCAGGGAGGACTGGTTCGGAATTGGGAAATGTTGGCCATTCTGACGAATCCTTTCGAAGAAAATCAGGCCCTGACCACCATAAATCACAATCCTTAATTATCATTATGTCAATTCCACGCGAAACTAGATCTGCTGGGTTCTGGTCTGTAGGGACATGGTTCCAATTGCAATTAGCCGTAGTCTCTACGATTTCTCCAACTCGGTTACGAACAAATGTTTGTAACCGGCTCGGATGCATCTTCAACCAGCCCAGAACAACCGTGGAGTCGGTCCAAAACGTGGTATGCCTCACCTGACGCCTCAAAGATTTTACTATTTTGGAATAAAGGTGAGTACCTATCAAAGCCGCACAAAGTTCCAACCGTGGAATTGTAGTCGGCTTAATGGGGGCAACGCGGCTCTTTGACATTAGAATGTGTACGCTCACTTCGCCACTTTGAGATACACTCCTGACATATGCACAGGCGCCGTACGCGACTTGCGAGGCGTCTGTGAAAATGTGTAAATCAACAAATTCACACGATGTACACAATATATGTCTAGGTATCCGTATTGAATTTATTAAAGGCAAATTTCTAACTATATTGGCTAACATTTTTCCTATTTGTGAAGGCAAAACGTCATCCCATGAGAGTTTCAGAAGCCACAATTTCTGTAAGGCTATTTTCATGAGAACGACGTATGGGGCAAGGAGTCCTAAGGGATCAAATATTGACGAGATTATGGAGAGCATACTTCTCTTCGTAAATGTGGCTGGAATGTCCACATTTGCAGAGTACCACAATTCATCCGAATCAGGTTGCCAGCCCAATCCTAAAGTCTTGCTCGCCCCACAGTCGCCGATACTATTGAAATTAATATTATGTGAAATGGGTGAAGAAGAATCTAACGGGAGTAGTTGTCGCTCGTTAGACTTCCATTTCCTTAACGACATACCAGCAGAGGCCAGAGCTTTAGATACTCTTTCTCGAATATTTATAACTTCCTCGAATGTTTCTCCTCCTGTAAGCAGATCGTCGACATAAAAATCGTGACAGATGATTTCAGATATACTATTATCTTGACATTCAAGACCTATCTGCTTCAGGCAACGAACGGCAAGGAACGGTGCGCTGGCCGTCCCGTACGTGACGGTGTTGAGTTGATAAGTCTGGAGTCGCTGTGAAGGGTCATCACGCCATAAGATCTGTTGCAAGTGCCGGTCATCGGGATGTACGATCACCTGCCTATACATCTTTTCGATGTCCGAGGCTAATACATATTTATGTAAACGGAATCGCAATAATATTGATAGCAAATCATCCTGTATAGCCGGCCCTACTAACTGTAATTGGTTAAGAGAGACACCAGTGGTAGTGGGGCTGCTCGCATTAAAGACCACACGGAGCTTCGTAGTGCTGCTGCTCTCACGCAACACACCGTGGTGCGGAATAAAGTATCCTACACGTGAGCTTGAATTAGCTTTAGACATATGTCCAAGTGCGCAGTATTCTGACATAAACTCAGTATACATTTGACGGTAAGTAGGCTGTCTCTGTAGTCTCGACTCGAGAGATAAAAGGCAATGCTTTGCCCTATTATGAGAGTCGCCTAGTACCTCAGCAGATTCCTTTAACGGGATTTTGACACAAAACCGGCCATCGGATAACCGAGATGTATTTTTAACAAAATGTTCTTCACACAGCCTTTCTTCTTCGGAATAACATGACGTCATAATGTCAACTTCTTCAAGTTGCCAAAAACGCATAAGTTGGTTTTGAATGACGTCATTGCTGTAATCGTAATTGTTATTACGAGAAAGAACATTTGTAAAATTACAAAAAATAGGATCAGGTGAATGAACACCTCCTACAGGACCGGAGACAACCCATCCAAGTCGAGTCTCGTAAAGTGTCGGCTCACCTGCACCCAATTTAATTTTTTGAGAGCCCAATAGGTCCCAAAATAATTCTGCACCTATAAGTAAATCTATTGAAGATGGTGTATGAAAATTGGGGTCTGCTAATTGAATATTAGTGGGAATGTTGAGTCTCGAAATGTCGACCTGACAATATTGAATGTTATCCGTGATCGCTGGCAATACAAAACAACTTAAGTTCGTTGAGAACTGGCCGTCCAGCGATTTAATTTGTACAGACGTTTTCCGAGTAACATTTGAAAGAGAATTATTAATACCTAATATACTTCTATCTATACTCTTACTAGGGAGATCAAGTTGTTTGCACAGTTTTTCCGTTATTAAACAAGATGTGCTACCGCTGTCCAGCAAGACACGTACAATGTGTTGAGACTGGTTTCCTTTGCAAATAGTAATTAGTGCAGTAGACAATAATACTCCGTGATAGTTGTCGGCGGCGGCGGCGGCGGCGGCGGCTGGAGCGCGCGCGACTCGGGCAGATAAGCTCACAGCTCCAGTTAAGCCAGTATTACGAGAACCGTCGCATGCGCTGCCCGCATTTTCTACTACACCACCAACCCCTACCGAGTTATGTCTCACGGAAGTATGAATAAGAGTATTGTGTTTTCGTCTGCATAACTTACATCCAGATTTTTTACAATTATTGGCAAAGTGTCCGTGCTTGAGGCAATTGTAGCAAACCTTGTAATTTGGCAATAGCTGCAACCGTTCTTCGTTACTTAACGCAAGAAATTGTGTACACAATAGAAGATTGTGATTACCTAAACACTTGGGACACGGCTTGGATGTGTGCGTACCGGAGATCGAACTGGAATTTGGATACTTCTGTTGTTCCTGCTGATTCAACGAAACCATTGTTTTGTGTTTTACAATAAGTGGCTTGGCAGGTTGTGATGTTGGTTTAGAAGCTTCCAACGTCTCCAGTAAATCAGACCGATTACGTAAAAAGGTTAAGAATGAACTGAAAGTGACAGTGTTATTTTTATCGAACTGACATCGAACCTCTTCCCATTCCCGGTAGGTTTTAGTATCCAACTTATTGTGTATAATATAAATTAATAATGTGTCCCAATATTGGGTAGGCTCCCCTAGTGTTTCTAATGAACGTAAATTCTTATTAACTTGGTCAATAATGCGCTGTAAATTAGACGATGATTCTCTTTGTATATGTTCAATACTAAATATATTTGCTATGTGATTCTGTATTAACAAGCGCTTGTTGTCGTAACGCTCACAAAGAGTTTTCCAAGCTATTTGATAGTTGGCAGTAGATACCTCCAGCGATTGTATTACCAGGGCTGCACTATCCTTCAGGGCAGCTCGCAGGTGGTGAAACTTAGTGACGTCGTCAACGTCATCGTTCGAGTGTACTAGACTGGTGAAAGTGTCGCGGAACTCTAACCAATTAACATAATTACCAGCAAAGCTTGGCACAGGAATGGGGGGCAACTTGACAAGTTTACCAGCTGACCGAGACGGCTCTGGAACAGTGTTTTTCGTGTTACGTAAAAGAACGTTTTCTGACTGAGACACAAGTTTAAAGTACAGAGATTCGAATTCTTCTCTTTCTAAATACTGGGGACTTACATCTTTAGCTTCACATTCAATAGTTATCTGGACCTCATCGTACTTGTTATATAAACCTTTGATTTTATTGATGCGCAACTGCAACTGGCTGACTGCATCCTCATCAAGCAATGTAGGCAGCTTCTTGAGGTAATTCTCAAAGCTAGTCAACTGTCCCTTATAGCTGGCTCGTTTTCTAATTAATGTTTCCTCATTCGACATTTTGGAAAACTAGCGTTCGACCTGGAATTTACACAAAACAAAACTTAATAGGTATCTGTAAATAGACTTAATTTTACTTCGGACGATTTGTTGTAGTGTAACAATAAGAATTTAATGTTATAAATTGTTATTTTAATAGTTATAAGTTAATTTATGTTTGTAATGTATGTATAGATATTTGTAAATGCACTTTGTCTTGACATTAATATTTCAAATGTAAATATAGTATGTGATTGCCAATTAATAATTAAAATAACTACTTGTAGTTTATTTTATCAGTGAGTTCATGAGGTATCTAGCAGTATATCCGTAGATATTTCTCGCCCATATAGGTTAACCTCGTGCTACCGGCGTAATGGCGGATCGCAACGAAGGAATTTATACTTACTTAAGCAGTATAACTATACGTGAAAGACAGCTGTTAACTGATAAGAAGGAAAACTAAATCTTACAACAGTTATAGAATAATTCCTTATGAATGGTTAACACAATTTAGACAGGGTAATAAAAGAACACTGTAGGTTAATTGGCAAAAATACTAAAATTAAACATGTACTGACCTTTTTATTAATTACTTACTACGCTATTATTATTTTTATACACTGTGCTTTACACTGAGTGGTTAGATTACTTCGTAGTCTTCCTGAACTTCTTCAGTCGTGATGAACAGAATCGTTCCTCCTGGCAGTGTGGTAGCAAGTACGAATCCCGATTCCTTGTAAATAGGTAGGTCCTATTTTAGATCCGGCTCGAAGGACCATGTTGGGAACTTGTCCGAAATAATTATAAATTTGGTGCTCTTGCGGAATCTTGGAGATTAAATAAAAATGCGGCGCGTAGTTTTGATGACTGTATTGGAGCAGTACTTAAGACAAAGTGGCGGATGACAAGCACAATGCACATGAATAATATAAAGTCAGGCAATACTGTGTCGCTTAAAGAAATATATATGCTAAACTTAAAAACTAGGCGCTTGCTTCCAAACAGGCAGTGTCTTTTTGCCTATATGGTGTGCACGCCACTGATATTACGCATGTCTTATATTATGTACATTCATATGAAATCATTCTGTCTTTTAGTTTTTAATGTTATAAGCATGCATAGGGACAGACAGCGGGTCATTTCGTTTTATACTATGTAGTGATAACCCATATAATACATAATCAAAATGCAAAATATTCCGTATATAGTTTGTCTAATTCGCATCTGATAAAGCAAACGTCAAAAAGCGACAGCTACCCAGTTTATCTATACTAGACTAGTTGAACCAGAAAACGTTGTTTTCGCAATATATATTATCAACAATTTTTCTCTGTTATTAGATGCATGTGTTATATATATAAACCATTATCTGGAATGACTCTATCTACTACAAAAAACTGCATCAATACTCGATTTATAGTTTTGAAGATCTAAGCATACATCAGGACAGCCTGCGGAATACAACTATGTTTTTTACCGTGTAGTAATGATAAAACTATTTTTATTATTATCTATAGGTAGCGAGCTTCCAGCGATTTCATTTGCCTAATTTCAATTATTCACACAACACATAGCCTCCTCGGCTTCTCTCATTTAGCTGCGAAACATCTTGATCAAATCATCAGTCCATCTTGCCTGAGGGCGTCTTATACTCTGTTTGCCGAGACGCGATCTCCACTCGAGAAGCCGTCGTCGTCAAGTGGGATATAGTTACTTTTTACTATTCTCATTACATATAAAAAATATTAGCATGAAATATAAAAATGGATATTAGGTATATCGCTACTAAGATGACCAGGTTGTCCAATATCGTATACTTCGTGAAACATAACAATGTCTGTGGCATTAAACAGACGGCCAGTTAGTGGCACAAGACGCGGCGGCTAACCGCGGCGTGGCGCCGCGCCAACCGCCCCGGCCGCCGGCGCCGGACCAACGCAGCTTACTAACGACCCCACAGTATCACTTCTTGCCACATAAACAACCTTCACTACAATCAATTTATTGATACAAGAACTTCGTTTCGACAAGCCAATTTTTTTTATGTAGTACAACATTTCTAACGTATTCTGAACTTAATATTCTTAAAATTGATAAACCAGCATTCACAATCCTTAGTAGGTTATCATAGCAATATACGAAGATAATATAAGCTCGCATAGGCAGCTAGGTTCTGACCGATTGATTCAGGGGTCAGCTTAGGGTACAAAATTTGAGCCCGCGGGATAAATAAATTGATAACATACATATTTGTGCGTAGTCATCTCGACCTATTCATTCATGGCTCGTACAGTGAGCTAAGTTTTGCCTAAGCCTTTGAACCACTTTAAGGTACCACCCAGAACGCGAATATTATCGATTTATTTTTCCCCGTTCAGAGCCTACGTCACTTTCAGAGCTCTTGTACCCTTTTCTTGAAATGGATAGCATACTTAGTGCACTGTGAGCTGAGTCGACCACGAAGAGAAAACGTATTTGGTCAATTTAGCCCGCGGGCTCAAATTTTGTGGGCTAAGTTGACCCCGACTATGTTTTCAAGTAAAAGTAAGCCCATTTAGGCGGCTTTCATGTTCTGGTACGAACAAGGA
>SJJU01010708.1:0-17796 GCA_012932125.1 Conopomorpha cramerella | reverse complement strand
ATAATTTCAAAGTGACTACATGGACATTAGTGATTTGAAAAACTTTATTGTGAATGATTGTGATACAAAGCAAACAATATATCGGAGAGAAAAATCCACGTTTGTGACTCTACGGAGATGGTGATCATGTAAGTATTTATAAACATTTTATTTTTTAGTTACTTTCTTTTTGTTATAAATATTTTATCTTCCGTCAATTTACGTTTGGCCTTCGGTTAACTAATAGAACCTACATACCTACGTAGATAAATGAACTAGATACCAAAATAGAAATTAGTTAAGTAAATAACAATTGTAATAATAAGCAGCCCTCTAATTCGTGGTAGGTAAACATAAAAATATATTATTTGTCTGCCAGAAAATTCTACACAATACATACTGTTTGTATACAATAGTGGGTATTTTCATCCTCTTTTCATCAAAATATTTAAAACAAATACTGAAACTTCAGTATTTACATACTATATTAAATAAAAACTCAAAATATATACATATAATACTGTTTACATATTACATATTTAGGCGTTGTCGCTCATAATAAATTAATATTCCATATAAATAATAAGGTATATTATAATCGAAGTACCTACACATTAAAATAATTGAATTCCAATAAGAAATGGCGAATCTTATCAGAGAAACGGAATGAGAGGTTATACTATGTTTTGTATTTCTAATAAGCTTTTAAATGCCACGAATGAATTATGATTATAGGGACCTGCTTCCAAACTAGCATGAAACAATATTGAAATACTTCCCACTTAGTATAAATAAATACCTTCGTATACATAAACGAATATAAGACACTGCTCATTAGAGGCTTCAGCTACCCACAATATGATTATGGATACGAATAATGAACAATCCACGGATGTTTAGTTCGTATAATAAATAAAAATGGGAACACTGATTAATATCCCATGGGTTCGACTTATCAAGTTTAGTTCATCTAAGCCCAATTATTATGCTAGATGTGACCTAAAAGGTATTTACTGAAAAACTATGAAACCCTTTTACCTTTTTCAAACCGCCAAGAAGATAGTTAATGTGTTATTAATAAAAAAAAGTAGAGATATTACTTTGTTTAAGTCGGAGATCAATAATAGAAAAAGATTTTCGCTTCTATTTATTTATTACACTATTTTTATTATAGTCGTTTAAAATAATAAATTACATTATTTCACGTAAAATAATGATAACAGTTTAACCCTTTTGTGGACATAACCCTACCGTCGACGTTATAATAAATAATACTTCTATTGTCTTATTTAGAGTTTAGGTCCATATGTTTGTTAAGCATATAATTAGCTAACATTCGTATATGATTGAGAGAAAAAAGAATGAGTGAATGAATGAAAAGAGAAAGTAGAATAGGTAGGTATGCACAAATCACAAGCAAAGGATATTCAATCTCCTTGAAGCTGGTTATTGGCGTGAAAGCGTTGTGAGCCCTCCCCCCTTGAAACGGTTCGTTGACTCACCGTCTCCAGTGAAGGGAGCGGAGGATCTTTAATTGGATAAATAAAGGAACGGGGAGCTTCGTCGACAAATAACACATAAGAGTTTCGTTATATACGCGTACATTGATACTCATACGCGAAGAACCATACGGTTATGCCTCAATTACTTATAGAAAACTAGCTAACCCGGAAAACGTTGTTTTCCCAACATACATCTTTAACAGTGTTTCTCTGCTATTATATCCATGTATTATACACATAAACCTTCCTCAATAATATCTCTATCTGCTAAAGAAAACCGCATCAAAATCCGGTACGTAGTTTTAACAATCTAAGCATTACATAGGGATAAAGAGCCGCAAGTGATTTTATTTTATACTAAGTATGTGTTGATATGTCACAAATCTTTGAATGTTTTAGGGCGTTTTTGAAATTTATGAGAGAGATATTTACGTGATTGGGAGTTAGATGGTTTGCAAGTTTAGAAGACAATACAGAAGGTATCTAGGTTTATATATAAAATATATAAGATTTATCAGTATTATTGATTATATAGGTAACTAGTGGACTCGACAGACATTGTTCTGTTTTAACTGTCTAATATTAATATTTAATTAGTATAATTTCCCGTCCAATCGTTTTATATAATGTTTCAAACGAAATTGTTCTATTGGAGAATCTTACATTAAAATTTTTCCAGCCGAGTTTTCAGTTCAGCAAGACAGCGAATAATTTTTATATTACTTATAGATTTCTTGCACTGACATTTCATTATTATTTTAATAAACTTATCTCCATAACCCCTAATAAAATGGAACATTTAAACACTTGATGCCTCCCAGGATCAATTCTAGTCAGATTAGAAGTCTTAATGGATAAATAGTAAAGTTTTATAAATATAAATAACTCCAATAATATTTTTTGTACACCGTACATAAATTAGGTCGCCTGTAGGCTGTTAATTGAAAAAAAAACGGTCGTAATACGTTTACGTCCAAAATTCCATTATTATACCATTAAATACCATATATGTTTATGTATGTATGTACCTAATAATTATAATTCCGTTTAATTTGGAACAAAAGAAATGTGGCTATATAATTTATTATTACCAATAATGATTAACACCGAGAGTATATCGATATCAATAGTTAATCTAGCTCTAGATTTGTTCCTTTAGGTTTCTTAAGGGCAGATAATAAAAACATTTTTTATAATACTTGGGGATCCCTCTAAACGGGTAGAGACGGAAGTGAAAATCCCTCTATTCCGCGTAAACGACTAAATTTCAAGTAATTGAAGTCTTGTCCCCCATTTCGCATCAAGCAGGCCGCGTCAGCAGCCCAATAGAGCCAATTAAATTCAATTGAAGGGTACCGACTCTACACGAAGGTGAAGCCTGCCCTAATATTGCGGGGTTTAAACCGACGCGACGTCATTCTTCTCAATATCCGCGTGTTTTACCGCTTCCGTTGAGCTGATAATAGGCCTGGGATTGTTAAATAAGCAATGGACATTGTGTTTCATAGTAATAGACTATATCTTAAGTGTAGTGGTAGGTAGAGAATCACTTTTAGAACCTTTTTAATACTTTTTTTTAACTAAGAAATAAGTTACTTAGAACGACAAACATCCCGCCAATTATTAAAAAAACAATCAACACAGTTACTTTTTACAATCGTTACTCTGGTAGGTACATCTTTGGACGGCTTAAAGAATGCAAATACCGTTCTTGACAAACTAATGCAAAATACTAGGATCTATATACATGAAAAAAAAACTCAGCATCATTTCCTTCTCAGCAGCAGCCGCGACATGTCCGACGGCCAGCAGGAGTGGGACATCAACGACGCTGTGGTCCCGCGCGTCACCAGCTTCGACCAGTTCGGCGAGTGGGCCGACGGGCACGTGCGTCGCGTCTACCCGCCCGCCTGCGAGGAAGCCCGACGTCATGCCTCAGGCTGGGCCATGCGCAACACCAACAACCACAACGTGCACATACTCAAGAAGTCATGTCTTGGAGTGCTGGTGTGCTCGGCCAGGTGCCGGCTCCCCGACGGCTCCAGGGTGCACCTAAGGCCGGCGATATGCGACAAGGCGCGGAAGAAACAACAAGGTGAGTGCAGGTTTTTTTATACTTACATCTAAATTTTGCGTGTACTTATCCATATTCTTAAAGGTATACCTAAGTATATTAGATTAATAAGTTATTTGCCATTCGTCTTGAGTTACATTCGTAGCTACGAAAACTATGCCAACAAAATACTGAAATACTAAAAATATTTAACTCATCCCAAACACAGTTTTAAAAACAAGTATTTCTTTACTCTCAGGTAAACCATGTCCAAACCGAATGTGCAATGGCGGTCGTCTGGAGGTGCAGCCGTGCCGGGGTCACTGCGGATATCCTGTCACACATTTCTGGCGGCACACAGAACACGCCATCTTCTTCCAAGCGAAGGGTGCCCACGACCACCCGCGACCAGAAGCCAAAGGTGCCAGCGAAGTACGCCGGTCTCTTGGCGCCGGCCGCAGGGTGCGCGGCCTGGCACTCATACTGGCCAGGGAGTCTGCTTTAGCTGATAAAATGACAAGTCTTAAACCTGAGAAAATGATGAAAGTCAGTGTACCATCGCAGCCACCGCCGCTCATTCCTGATGAATTGCGAGGTAATTATCGGATTTTTTACACTAGCTTCAGCCTTTTAAATTGAAATAATAACAAATATGACTAGTATTACTGTAGGTATTGCAAAAATGTGATGTTGATAATGTCATATGTGAGATTTGATTGAATATCACATAGGAATCTAAACGAAATTTGACTTGGATTGGGGTATAGATACCTCTACGTTTTCCTCCCGAAATTCTCATTAGAACGGAGCATACGCCATCACGGGTACAACTACTACGTGCCCTTTTATGGTATCAACTTACAAGTTCTCGACTCTGTAAATATTCCCGGATGACGTAAAAAGTTACGCTGCACGGCGCACAACCCACTTTCGCGGCATATAACTCCGGGATCTCTGGCCTAGTATTTCGCATATGTCCATTATTTCAAATGTATCAAATTCTTATCAACTTTCTCATTGTCTCCAGGTCAAACTTGTACATGCGGTCCATTCGAGTGCAGTTGTCGATGGCGTACGGACGCCACCGCTGAGGCCTACGTGGCGCCTTCGTGGTCGCCGCCGGAGCCGCAGCAGTACGCCGCGTACGCCCCTCAGACGCACCCTGTCCCGCCACAACCATTACACAACTACGACCAGGCAGCATTACCCGCAGACGACATTTTCCACCCCGAAGAAATATTCCAATTAGACCAACCAATTCGTATGGACTTCCAACAAATGGATGAACAGCAACATACACCCCTAGAATCACCTCCAACGTTCGCGGAACTTAGCGGCGGAGACTCAAGATCAGAGGATTCATACTGGTTCGAGTGGCAGGGCGCGACGGCGGGTTCAGAGTCTAGCGAAGCACCATCGCCCGAGCTCTTCGGCAACGGCTACCACCAGGCTGAAGCTTACTGCGACCAGCAGAGCTACTCCACGCAAGCTTTCTACCCTGAAGAAGCTCAATATTATGGTATTGAATGCCCCAGAACTTCCCCCGTCATGGAAACAAATGACCAAAGATACTATAGATGGAATGGGCAGGATTGTCCACAAACGAATGTCGAGGTCCAGGCTTGGAGCTACGACTGCACCTACCCTCAACAGCAAGTGACGGAATGTCGAGACACCTTCGACCTTCAGCAACAGACGCTGAACGCTTTCAATGCGTTATCCTACAACTGACCTTGTTACATTAGAAACTAATTTTGTTTGTAAATACGCTGTACATAGATGTGATATTTTTAGTAAATAAATGAAGGTTTTCCCAGGGCGACTCGTTTCATTCAATAATAAAACAAACAATTTGTACAAAATCATCTATTCTGTATGTATATAAAACTTTACACATTAAAATTGTCAATTTACTGTTATTTTTAAAATTGGTCACTACAAAATAGTCCATTAAGCTGTCGTAAAGTATAACTATTATGCTCTTGCAGTCAAATTATTATTATTCTAACACAAAGTGGGGCAGCGTTAAATTAAAAACATTGATAACTTTAAAAACGCAAACAAAACATTGCGTCCCGCACAAAGAACAACTTACAGTGTGAGCGTTCAAACACAAAATTAATTTTAATGATTTCGATTACAATCAAAATGCTCTTAATACATAAATTCTTAAACAAGTATATACAACAGAGCCCAGGCTCGGGCACCGCGCCCCATAACTCGAGCAACGCGATCAAAAATCACCGTTACAATTTCGTAGAACAGAGTAAATATGAGCTCATCAGCACGCGAATGTAAAACCCAGGAATGTGATTCTTGCGTTTTACATCAGCGACGACATCGATCGTATTAGGATCGGGGGGTGTGAGGGGCGATCAGTTCTCGATATCACAGCAACCGGCTCCTGCCGGGGAAACATCCCTCACTTCACGGTTGCCGCAACAAGCAAACACTATCACGGTTCATATAGTACGAAAAGCGTGAAATGAGCAATGCATTACGCATGGCCCCGCTTCGGGCGCCATATTAAGGCCACAACTAACTAATTAAACATATCGATAACAATAGCATCAATTTTGCAGCGCGCCAATCATCTCTCACGGTTAAATCTAATAAACATTTATACAATACAATACCGACTAAAATATTATATAAGCTTGACGCATCAGTTGGCAATAATTGTGATAAAATTGGTAAAAATTTTGTAACGACACGTTACTATCATCATAAGACATTATACATTTATTTTCTATGATGTAGGGCTGCGACACACTATAAGTATTATATAGGTAGATAATTGAATGAGAACAATACGTAGATTGCTGTCCACTGCGGCGGTCCCACGTGACGAGACTGATGCCTTGACATAGCAATCGTCACAGACCAAGAGATCGAAGCAAAAAGCATCGCTATAGACAGAAAATTCGCAATATCGAAGAATAACTATTGTGAATTATTTAGGATAGGTCCTGGAGAAGATCAAAAGAATAATGCAACAGGCTTTGTGTGGAATCAGAAAATATTGAATGTGTGATTGACGAACTATAGGTATTTATTACAATTTGTTTAAATCTTGCGATGTGAAGTACTAATGCTATTTCGAGTTTCTAACACACATTTGAACTACGTTTAAATATAATAATAATATTGTAAGTCAACCTGTTGCACTTTCTACATAATGAAGAGACAGTTATATTAAGAGAAAATTCCTATCAATATTTTGCAATGGACTATTTAATAAGACGAGGTGTTGTGCAAAGAGGTACACTATATTATTAGAATGGTATTGTTTGTGTGAACTGTACGATATGGAACACTACAAACAAAAGGACAATTTAAAACATAAAGTTGTATGTACGTACATAAATTGATATAGCATGTATATATTGTATATAATAATAGGTGGTATATGAAACGATATTAACATGTTCACACCAGGCTATGAACGAAACATATGCAGTGGCGGCGCATTATGTCTAAAATGTGAAATGTACGTCACATTTCGTTCTACTGTTTTTTCTTATTTCACACTATACAGGTTGATGCGTAAATACCCTATCAAGCCGAAGTGTCATGTTGTTTCTGTGGTCTAGACCCCACTGACTGCATTTCGGCAGGTGTAAGGATAAATAAAAATTCTACCTCTACAAAAAAGGGTATTTCTGTACCATCCTGTACAACATCAAAAAAAATCCGTATCCAATCAAAAGCTATCACCGCCACCAAGCGCACTGGTACAAACATCCATAGACATAATTTATATAATATGATATTCGTGACTAAAATAAATTTGTACTAGAAATTGGAAAATCACAATCAGATCCAAGGTATAAATTAAAGAAAATCAAAAGTCGTGCAGATAAATAATAAGAATAATATATCACACTATGAAGGAGTTAGAAAATGTATATATGTTTTAAATAATTCATATGAAAAATATGGTGTCGTGTGTTGTTGCGAACATGGGCATGATTTAGTGGAAGACGTCAACACTGCCAATGATTAATTTCTTTTTCTTTTTTTTCATTAATTATTTTTTCTTCAATTCAATGTTAAAACAAAATGTACTATGTATGTGTTATTTTCGTGCGACTCGGCGCTTCTCTCTCTACTACAGTCAATACATTACGTTACATTTAAAATAAAAAAAAATCACTTTTAAACCATTAAATATATAAAAAAACATAAATTGTAAAACCCACTACATCACATGTACACAGTAAATAAATTCGTTTTAAAATAAACTGTCTATACACACCGATTTCTCAACATTCCCTTGTCCAATTTTACACTTAATTGAGTAATATACATGTATGTAGGACACAACCTCCCAAAGTCAAATAACGCTGTCGTCCTTTTTGTTTACAACTATGACCTTTCACACTTGCCACAAAGCCTTCGTGAACTTCACAAAGCGAAACCGAGACAAACTGCCGCCGTGGGTAACCAACCGCGGGAACTTTTGTGCGTCTAGCGCCATCTGTTGATCTTGTGTGAAACTGTCAGTTAGTGTTGTGTTGGGTAGATGGCGCTGCGTGGTATTGTGTCGGGGCGCGTCAGGGGGTCGCCTCCTCTGCCAGCTCGGAGTCCGGCGGCATGCTGCTGGCCCGAGCCTGCACCTGCACCGACAGGGAGCTCACTATCAGCTCGGTGGGCAACTCCATGTCGGCGCCTAATACTCTGCCCACGCTGCATTCCATGTCCGTCCTGGAAAATAATGACAAAAAAATGTCTATATCTTGCTTTCACAAAGTAAGTAATGTCCTCACAAAGTAATTTGTTTGTGCATTAAAGTGTTTAAATAAATACAAATAACATAATGTTCAACGGTCTCACGGTCAAAAAACTGTTAGATAGACAACAAATTTGGAGAGTCACTGCTAGGCTCACGCTTAGGCACAGACTGTGCCTAAGCTAAAGTAACTTGAAGTAACATCATAGAATACCTACTATGTTGCACTTATTTTAAACTGAACAAATAAATTAACCCTTTTACGAACAGTGTTCGGCTATAATTCATAATTCAACAAAACTATTATTACAACTCGATGGTTTTGCGAAAAGTGTTGCTAAGTATTATTTGCCTATACTAACATGGCACTAGTGGTAGATTGCTGCATTCTAGCTGTATGCCATTCGCCAGTTTCTAGCGAGTCGTTCTGCTCAACTTCGGTCCCACTTCCCGCTGTGTCGGCGCCGCTTCCGGCCGTGTCGGCGCCGCTTCCAGCCGCGTCCGCGCTGCCGGCCACATCTGAGAAAGTGGCCCTTTCAACATTGTCCACTTCCGACACGTCGGGTGGCAACGCGCCACTCTCGGCCACTATTGGTGATTCCAAGTTGATAAGAGTCGCCGTCGCAACCTCACTGACACGCGATACGTCCTCGGTGTTGGAACTAGTCGAGTGACTGTTGTCTGCAGATTTCGAATGATCTGTTGGATAAATGAAAGCTTAGTTAATACTTAATTGTGCGTAGTGATCTGGTGATTGTAGTCTCCTAATGTAAAAAAATGTTCAAAAGTAAACCAGAAAAATGACACTTGTCGACTCAATATTCTTTACCTTTTTCGCTGATTTATGAAACGGAATTTTCTTTTCTTTGAAAGTGTACTTTTATATTTTCTCGAACAACTTTCAAAACTACATATTAGTATAAAAGTACAGTCTGTGACATATTTCTAGTTTACCTGAATTGTGGGATTCTAAAGATTATTGTTTTATTAATTATGGTGGAGGTAACTAATTTGCCAAAGCAAGCTAACAGAATATTTGTGGCAATTGCAAGTGAAGGAACAAATAAATTATGAAGCTTCGGTATAACGAATGTTTGCACATTTCTGCGTCGAAGTTTACGAAAAATAATCTCCTGCGACGTCGTAAGATGGACACTTTCATGGCAAACATTTAATGTCATCGAGATGAAGATATCCATATTAGTTAGAATAATATGTCCTTAACCTATTCTTTAAAATATATGTTGATGTGATCATCAGGGTACATAATTGGTACAAAAACTACTGTGACACCTTATTCAAAGATTTGCTTCTCAATCGCAATCTTTGGTTAATTTCACGCTGTAATACCCAGTTTAAACTTGAGTACAATGTCAGTGCGCGTTTCTTTAACATATGATTTACTGTAACACCCTATTTACATGTTGGTTGCAATAAACATATTGAGTATAGAACAAACCAGCGGAGCCCGGAACGAACTCGTCAAAACGACTACAACAATAAAATTTGAACGTATAAACCCATAAGACACCCATGTACAAACATTGATTATACCGGCAAGTGGTGAAATGAGTACAAAAGCTTGGACCTGGTGCATGCATGTAAGTCAACCACTTCTTGACGGGGCGGTCGCAGAGCGCGGCCAGCGCGGGCCCCGGAAGCGCATCTGCAACGCAACACAACACTACTCATACAGGAATCTAACACTTGACGTAATATTGAATGAGTGAGGTAATGAACGAACGAAAAGAATGAAATTAATTATGTCATTCAGTAAATATACAGAGGACTACACGGCAACGTCTACGTGGAAATTTGAGCTTATAATTGTAAAATTTTCTTTCATCTTTTCAATTTAAGGATTTTTTCAACCAAAAAAAACTAGCTAGCTATATTTACAATGTTCAACTGCACAGCACTAAACCCACACTAAATTATTATGATTATAAATAAAATTTATTCTACTTCTAACCTACCAACGCTACCAGATGTTAAAATGCCATGTCCAGATTTAAGCATTACAAAGATTGTCTATGACGTTAGTCATTGTGCTTGACCATGTTCACGGAGTTGATTTCCAGATGTAAAAAAAATTAAATACTCGGAGCATGTCTATGGTATTTGTATATCTTGGTACTAGTAAGTTAATAATACTGACTACGGGTTTTTAGTACGTACATTGGAAAACTAAGAGCGTGCTAAGTGCAACAGTCCCCATTAAGATATTACTGAGAGAGGCCATTGGAAACATACTTGGACGAGGGTCTCTTGAATTTGTCACTTTCGTATTATCTTACCTCGGTATTTACAAACGAATTGAAGTGCTTTATGCCAATAATGTGTGTATATGTTACAAAGTAACTTCAAAACCATATATCTACACAAACTACTTAGTTTGTCATTAATTGGCCTGTGCTTGTCAGACATTTTGAAACCCTTAGTTCTGAAATACAGCTCAACAAATGTGCTACGGCATAGGTATAACTAACTGGTTCTCGTTAAACTAAGCAAAACGTTTATATAAAATATCATGTAGTTAGCATAAATACACAAATAAGCCCAGCTAAGCTAAAGTAACTCAATTCCACTGGTGACGGTACTTACAATGCCTGATTCGAACATTCTTCAAGAACGTTAAAAAACGCTATAACACTCACTAATGAGGGATTTATCAATTTAAAGGAAACAAATATGACAGAAAGTATACCTATTATATAAGTGACGTCAATCATAGTCGCGATTTTTTTTACATCACAAGCGCTATGTGCTGTAGTAGGTGTAGCTTTTGAAGTAACGACTCGAAAATCCCTCATTAGCTCACACAAATAAGTTTCGCATTGACATGTTAAATGGTGAAAAATAAATATAGAAAAACAAATACAACTAGGGGCTACTTTCATGAACGCGAAATTGTCAAAGTGGAGAAATTTATAAATAATTGGCGCTAGTATCGCAAGCCAACCGTGATTGGTCAATCGAGTTTTCATTGGTTCATATTTATTATGAATCAAGCGTACGAAGCGCCACCTGTTTAAAACTTCGAGTTTTTTTCCCTATTACTATGACATGTTCCGTATCGATAGCGGTTATGGAACGATTAACATTAAATGGAAATCAAGCAATTGACAATATCACGTTTATGAATTAGGGGCCAGAAGCCCTAGAACGCGCGTCAAGAAATATGCGACATGAAACAAATACGCACTGTGATTGGTTGTTATGTGACGCATATTGCTATTTCACTTATTTCAACGAATCCCAACGCGTTACATTTCCTTTCTTTCTTGGAGCGCATTGCATTAGGGGCTTACTGGCTACCCAAGTTGACAGACAATACACGAATGATGAAACTAGAAAGCTATGATTGGAAACCATTGAAGTGACTCACCGTGCTTATGTTTGTGATCGCAACACGGCGGATTTGTTAGGTACTGTTTGTATGGCTTCACTCGCACGCGGTAGAAACGGGACCCTCGCGGCATGTGGTAGCGGTTGCCGCTCTGTCGTGACATAAGTACAATACATAAAATAAATATCGCCTTTTAATCATAAATAGATCAGGCCGAGGGACTTGCTAAGCAAATGCTCAAGTCACCAGGCGTATTTAACCAAAAATGATAGGGGGTGAGCCAATGTCATTATTTATGACCTGAAGTTTTTGTAGCATTACAATGTTTTTCATCACTGTAAGTGCGTTGACTAGTGGACAACGTAAACTTTGACAAACTTTTTTTTTTTTTTTTTAAATAACCACCTATACCCTAAATTGCAATTTTAACAATTCCCTTTTGATAGCTGTGACCTGCATATATTTTGGAGACTTGACAATCAAGTCAAAAGAAAATTGTTAGATTTGCCAGATTATACACAACTACTAGACACGGCGAATCGGAAATACCCTTATAACCTGAAGCATTTTTAAAGCTGTCTGCTAAATTGTCTGCTGCAAATCCCATCCCCTCAAAACCAACAGAACCGATCAGCTGATTGTGTTTCTTATATGAAGAAGCTTTTTATTTTTCATTCCAGGGCATTAACACCTGCTGAAATGGACTCCGTAGGGTCTACAGAAACTAAACTGGCATTGATTTATAAGGGTATTTCCGGATCAATCTGCACAACCGGATTCAGTGGAAGCACCCGCCATCTAGGCCATACAAACTCGTACCTTCTTAGCATAACAAAACTCCTTGGATTCGACAGTGGCGAGTGCGTATAGTTTCCTCTCGTTCTCGTTGCGCACGTTGATGGACAAGTCGAGGGCTGCTAGGCAGTCACTGTGCACGAAGTATAGGGTCGATGATTCCTGTGGACACATACAACGAATTGACTACTTGATATTTACTTTTGACTCTGTTGAACGATCCATTATAGTCCACAATATTGTGTGTCCAAGACCGACCTGAAGATTAATTCAAGAACAGAGCCAAAAGTACAAATGCATTCTCCCCGCACTAAAGGCATCGATGTGACCGGTATTAGAGCTCTAGGACTGCCTAGCTTGTCTTTTGTATGCAACTGCTTCGGGTTATAGCAAGTAGAAATGACAGATATCGTCTGTAGACTATAACAGCATAATGGATATTAATAACTGGTCGAGCAGTCCGTGTTTATGATAGAGTCAGATTTCTATTGATTACTTACGATATCCTCGGAACTAATTCAGTGTCGAGGGTATAGGGGGGAGGGGTGGTAGTGGAGGGTGAATAGCACGATACAGACCTGCAGCACGGTGTAGTTGGAGTGCGCGGGACACCAGAGCAGCAGCACGGCGTGTCCGGGCAGACACGCGGCCAGGCTCAGCGCGCCGCCCGCCACGCCCACCGGCGTGTGTCTGCCCGTCCCTCCGCCGCCGCCGCCGCCACCGCCGCCGCGAGACTCCTTACCAGGCGATGAGCTCCTAGTAATGCGATATGATAATTTAAGCAGGTGGAAACTAAACGTATTCCCGTCGGGAGGTCATAAAAACCCCCAAATGCAAACATTTTAATTGCCATACTGCGTGTAATAAAACCCCGAGTAATGGTCAATACGAACAACTTTTACTATGGCATAATAATTGGAAAGGAAAAAATGTATCAGCCATATAAAAAGTCATCTCCCGAGGTAAAAATAAATGTCTACTTTGTATAAAAAAAATCGTTAGCATTTTCGCCATTGTATAAATTATACATATTAACGAGCCCAACAAAGTTTCTAAGACCATTGCGCGGGATCCTGTTACACTAGGTATATATGGCCGAAAATTAGTCACTACCAAGTTACTATGAATTTTGTAATATATAGAAAAATACCTATTTTTGACCCTTTAAAAGTTAAAAATAAAACTGCTCTTGTATATCAAAAACACAAACAACTAAAAAATAATTAAGGAAAAAGGTTCACGCGTGATATCGTGACCAAGAGTTTAAATTTTTGTAGATATAGTATATGCAGGAGAAAAACAACTTTACAACATGACAATATTAAAACCAAAAAACTACATACAACAAATTTTAATGTAACATATTTATTTACCTGGCATCACTGTCTTCCTCTTTACTCTTTTCCGACTCTTCGGCCTTCTTTTCCAACTCTTTCTTCAGATTCTCCATTTGCTGTTGAAGTAGCGACTTCTCGTTCTCCAGTGTTGCCAACTGTCAATTAAATACAAGTAATATACGTGACGAGATGACCTCAATTTTTTTTTAAGTCACAACTTCAATTTGCTAATTGTCCTTACATTTGAAGGTTCATAAATTGTACAAAATGGTAAAAGAAAAACAAACACCAGTCGAAACTTCGAAGTATGGCAAATCCGCAATACGTTAGCCACAAATACAAAAAACCTGAAGACTACATATCTCTATTTGCCCTCTTTACCATATCTACATTTTCGCCTCATTTTATCGCCCGATTTCGGGTACTTTTTACGCCACCGTCCGGTCGCGATAACCATCATAGATCTTTTCGATGTTATCGCGCCCCCTGCCTACACACACGTAAAGTTTATCTACACACATCAAAAGTGTCTAGGGATCAAGTACATTTTATAAGATTGCAATCAAGAATATATTTTACAAAAACTGAATTCATTCATAATTTATTCAAAATATGGTGATAAGTCATTGATACAGGCATGGGAATTAGGTAGGAGACCAATCCAGAAGATTAGATTTGATTTAAATAAATTAGATTTTTTTAGAGCTAAAAATGTTATTGATCCTTAGACACTTTTGATATGTGTATGTAACCTTTTTTTCTTTACCTGAGTCCGTATAACGGCGTCGATCTCGTTGGTCTCCGGATCAGTGAGCTGCTGTATCGTCTCCTTGTATTTTGTGCTCTCTCTAACCAGATTGGCCTCTCTTTCCCGTAGCAATTCTAATTGGCGATCCTTCTCAGATAACAGACGCCGCGTGACTTCGTTGTGGTTCTGATTAGCAAATGGAGAAATTTTAGTACGGTTTAATGGTACATTTCAATAGTAGTTTCAAATTAAATTTATTTTACAAAAAATCAAAAGCAGCTTCATGACATCTAACAGTATAGCAGACCACTATACTTATGATATTGCTGCACAGGCGGCTATCCCCGAATAGCCACATAAGCATTTTGAGCAATTAAATAATAACTTTCTACTATACTTTTCATATTCATTTCAAAACTAATTCACATTAACCCCCAATGTCTCTTAGAAAAGACTAGTGATTTTTAAGTATATCTATTATATTCTGAACAAAATTATTTGTGTTTAATTGTGTATCTTACTAATATTATAAATGGGAAAGTGAGTTTGTTTGTTTGTTCCGCTTTCACGCCGTAACTACTGAACCGATTGCTTTGAAATTTAGTTATTTAGCAGACGTATAGTTAGAAGTCCGGTTTAAATAATAGGGTACTTTTTATCCCGGAAAAATTGATATTCCCGAGGGAAATCAAAAGTATTCCTTTATACCGCAATATAACCGAAGTCGCGGTCGAAGCTGCGGTCGGAAAGCTAGTTATTCAATAAATAAATCCACCGTATTCATAAAAAGGTTAAAAGGTTTACTAAAACTAGTCGCTGTTTGTCCGACCTACATTTTACTAGCTTTTGAGATCCTCACAAGCACTCTGTTTAACTTTATAAGTATCAAGTTTTCATTACTCCGGGCGGTCAAAACAGAAGGAGACAGTAACAACATACACTACGTACCTGTTTCTCTCCCTCAAACTTCTGTTTCACCGCGTTGACCTCCTCGGTCAACTTGGCCTGCCACTCGGCGTTACATTTCTCCGTGGCTTCCCTCACGGCTTCCTCCTTCTCGACTTCGGCATTTTCCTTCGTCTGCATCACGATGGCGTTGTGCGACGCGATCTCGATCATGTCTGTGCGCTCGATCTTCTCTAAACTAGACTCGGAAGGCGAGCGGTCCATGTTCGTGAGAGCTACTAACCGGAACCTGCAAAAATGTTTGTCATGTGTTTTATAAAATTGACAGTATCTCTCGCTGGTCATATTATAAACCATGGTTTCTATAACTGAATACGCAATAAAAACAATTGGTGTGATTGGCCAGTAAAATTTGTGTAGCCAATCGTTCTCCAAAAGCGTAATCATTTTGACAACGCAATTAAAAACTCCGGATGTAAATAAATAAATATGGCGGGACATTTTTTACACGCAGTCACCTGACCCCAAACTAGGATCCCCTGGGTGCCAGAGACTGATATACTTACATAAATACTTCTAAATACATACATAGATAAATAAAACACCCAGACGCACACAACAAATGCCTCAGCTCATCACTAAAGCATCTGGGGTTAGTGTCCATGTGTCCGTCACATTGACAAGTGTAGAAATAAAATGTAAAAACACTTGCACCGGCGACGATCGGTCACCTAACGGGATTAATTAGATGTATGTAAAGTGATAGTTATGTTAACATTTTATATTTTCATCCGCATGGTCCGTTAAAAACATTTAATAATGATTTAACAAGACATAATTAGTGATTTGTCTTACCTCGACCTAAGAGATTCCATCTCGGCTTTGTACTGTAGATTCAACTTCTCTTGCAATTCTTTAATTTCCTTCTGCTTAGCCGTCTCATTATCTTCCAATTTCGCTTCGAAGGCTTTGATTTCTTCTCGCGACTTGTCTACCTCTGATTTAGTGTCGTTGTGCTCTTTGACTAAGTTTTCTATATCTCTTTGGTGTACAGCTTTGAGATCTTCCATCTCTTTCTTCAATGAATCAATAACCTCATCTTTACTGGCGAGTACGCTCTTCAGGTCGCTAAGCTCTAGCTCGTGGTCAACGGTCAACCGTTGCGTCGCCTCTCTAAGTTGTAATGAATACTCTTCCCTACATTTCTCAACACCTTCAGATATTTCAATATATTTACCAGTGAAAAACCTCTTCTGATCTTCCATCTCACTCTTTAGCCTCAACAATTCGTCCTTTATTAATATCATATTCATTTTACATAATTCGTGCAGTTTAATTAGAAAATCTTTGAGTTTGTCCATATTTATTCTATGAGTATCCATGTTATCCTGAAAAGGAGAATAAATGTTCACGACAAAGAAAAAAAAATAGTATATAGTACAATAGTTGATTCAACAAAAACCAAAAAGAAAATGAGCATGAGGCTATTATCCTAAACGCACAACGGAAGGGGCCGGTGACAAGGCAACAAAGGAATGATGGTAATAATATGATGTTACCGAATAAGATCACTAAAAAAATAAACAAATAGACAAGAGACCGAAAAGTAACACACGAGTTTCTGGTAAAGTAAATATCTTCGACTTCAACGCACTGAACCTACATCAAAGTCAATATCAGTGATCTTATCCCTTGTGACAAAACGAAAAAGTGACAACCAACTAGAACCTTTACGCATGGCAAATTGAACCTTATAGTCCCGACCCCATTCCAAGCTCGATGGTAGCGACTCTTCGATGTAAAACTCAGAGTTGATAAACTCCGGTCGCGTCTCCTGACACTCCGGTATGATCGGTAGTCGCTTGTCCGCGTCGCGTATAAAGTCCAGTGTTCGAACCTCAGTGACTGTGGATACCGCCATGGTGTCAGGTACGCATATCGTCGACGTGTCCACCTTTTGTTTCTCGCTTTCGCTCTGACCGCTCAGTCTCTCGAAGTCGCCGGTCTCGGACTCGAACGCTCTGTGAAATTATTAACATAAGACATACACTCGTGCCCTTTAATTGAACCCAATAGTGACCACTGTTGCCTATGGGCAACTTTATTACTCGGCAATATAATTCTGATTTTGTAACTATATTGCCGACTGGGAAGAAGTCATGGAAAAATTATGCTATACTCAATTTTTAAAAGAGGGATTTTCCTGGCAGACATTTTTTTTCGTCATATATTATATCTAATATATAAAATTCTCGTGTCACAGTTTTCGTTGCCATACTCCTCCGAAACGGCTTTACCGATTTTCACCAAATTTTATATGCTTATTCAGTAGGTCTGAGAATCGGCTACTATCTATTTTTTATCCACCTGCCAGTTGTATTTCTCCCAATACACG
>SJJU01010703.1:0-12106 GCA_012932125.1 Conopomorpha cramerella | reverse complement strand
CTCAAGAATCACTATTCCGCCAATTACACTGCTTTGGATGTTATGGTTTGGATAGTTAGCAAATCCTCTCGATATGCCCAGGAAGCATGTCGATTAACAAGAGATTTACAAGAAATATAGGTATAGATAGATCGACCATATTGTAATATCCGTGCGGAAAGTGAAGTGAAAAGTACTGCGAAAAGTATTTTATAAAATAAATTCAATAAATAAATAATAATAATAAATATTTACAACAACACACACATTGCCTTCATCACGTGTAAAGTAGCTAAAGCACTTGTGTTATGGAAAATGAGGCAACGAGATACATTTACTTGAATATATCTATTTTTTTTCATTTAAATATATACTTATATAAATAAAACTCCCAGACACATCCAACAAGTACCGAGCCTTTAAGGCTCATCATTTAAGCACCAGTCAGGGGTGAGAATCGAACCCACGACCCTAAGGAGCAGAGGCAGACATGCTGACAACTACACCAACGGGCCCGTCAATAAATTCAATATAATTTAGATATCTAAAGGTGGATCTATGTTCTTTCAGGGGATATGTCCAGGCAACCGCCTTCGGCTGGTAGCCGGGGTGTTCGACGCGAGCGCCACGCAGCGACGACGGGCGAGGCCAGCACCTCCAGTAGCCCACCAGCCCCTGCCATCTCAACATTCACCCGCTTTTACTAAGGTGAGGGGAATATGACCCAAATGAACTAGTGATGTGGGCACATGGGTTGATTGTTTGATTTACCGTTTAAAACGATAAGAACGACGAACTATAACGAACGATAACACTTTTGGGCGGTTAGTTCATCTTTTGCTCCAGTAGTTTTCCCCTATTATGGGTAATATAAGTTCACAACACACAGGCACCAATAGCAACAGCAGGTTAGCTGGAAAAAAGTTCCTAATTGGCTTACGTTTAAAAATTTTTTGCGTTTGAAAATTGGTTTGATGTTTTGAGTGGGTAATTAAAAAAGACGAAAAAACGACTGTGTGACTGGCATATTCCTACTTTTTGTAAGTAAACTAACTTAGTTCCACGACGATCGTTCGTACGTATATGCTAAACTGAGTTCTGTACTAATATTACAAATGGCAAAGATTTGTATTTTTGTATGTACCTATTTTTGTCACGAATAAACACAATAGGTATACTGGGCCGATTATGATAATTATTTCACGGTTAGAATGCTACATTATCCCTGAGTATAGGCTATAGTTTATGGCAAAAGTTAAGCAAATAAAATACGTGAAGTGTGGTTTTTTCTTATTAAAATAAAAATCGGTATGGCCTTACTTTCTAACACGGTTTTTGGCAAATTAATTGCAGCCTATTAAATGCAATCAAATAATATGAAACTTTAATATTATAGGTATTCAAATGAGCAACACTAGATGAAATAAAAAACAGTCTGGGCATTACATCACCTCCGTAATTGAGAGCAATTGATTTTGTTTCAATCATACCGGTTTAATATGTTTTTATGTGAATACGAATATGATTTTTTTAAACTTCAGATACTCTTTTTGTGGGTACCAGCCCGTACAGGGAACTGAACATTAGTTACTATCTACTGTTAGATAATAAGCTGACTAATTTGATCTGCACATGACACAGGTGTAGCTTAATAGTATCGGATAAACTTGGTACATTGGTCTCACCTGTACCCGATTAATTGGGTTTCACTGTTCAGTTGTCGTCAACATTGTTTTAATGAGTAAAAAATATGTACAAAACCTCTTTACGCATTACAATAAATTGGAGACCTGAACTTGATTATCCTTTTTTACGTAGTCCGGTTCGAATTACACAATGGGAGGTAGTTTACAATCAAGATTACATATACATACAGACAAGAGACATAATTATTGGGGTTTATTTCGATTAGAATCGTGGTTTCAGTACAATGTCAATAGCTATAAACATACCGCATAATGGAGTCCCCTCATGTCGCGCGCACTTCTCTCTCCCTCTTTACACCCCTGCGAAACAGTGCCATCAGGGCGAATGGAACCTATAGGGAGCTTTACTACGTAGGTAATACCATACCAATTTATAACTATTACATAACCTCTATAACATCGTGCTGAAACCGCATACCGAAAGATGCGAACTCTATAACGGCAATGGTGTCAAAACCATCACGACGGATTATACGGTTGGTGAACCGTGGTCAGTTGCTTAGGTATACCTACCCCGCTTTGGGATTAAGGTGTGAAATGATCATATTTTAATGAAACGCGGACATTATAACTCAAAATTGTTCACCGGGTATATAGGCGCGAAAATAACAAAGGTAAGCTCGAGCTTGTCTTTGATTAAGGTGTGAAGTGTATTTTGTATGTTATAGCTATTAACACCGACTTACAGATCGAGGAATGTTCACACTACGATGTCCCCCGCGCGCCCCTCCCGGTGCGGCCGCCGCCCTCAGACTGGTACGACGCGCCGCGCGCACCCCGCCCCGCCTCCGCGGACTCCGCGTGCTCCGCCACGGGCTCCATGACGTCAGGCGGCTCCATGACCTCCAGTGCCAGCGTCAACTCGGGCAGTTCAGCGTCGAGCACGTACGACGTGCCGCGAGCGCGGGCGTTGCCGCTGCCGTGTGACGCTGCTTTAGAGGCGCTTGAGAGGTTACAGGTGAGGGAGGACTCTTTGTTTATGAAACGCGCACTGACACTATTATGCGCCGCCGGGTATTACGGCGCAAAATTATCCAAAGATAAGCAGACAGCTTACCTTCGTTTTGACACTTTATATGTGCTGTGGTCACCAGATGACCCTTTGGTTAATTTCGCACCGTAATACGCGATTTAAACTTTTAATAGGACTCTTTGTATTTTCTTCTCGTATGGAAGTGATTATTAGATGTTTTTTTTTAACATTCTGTTTGCTTGTACTCGTAACATCATGTTTAGCTATTAGACACGATGAGATGGTTCGAAAACATCTGACGATCGGCTTGCCCACCTTACCCGACCATATAAGAGTCTCCAACACAAACAGTAGAGGGTATAACGCTAGTTTGGTGATCAACAGTTGACAGTACACAAAAGGAAGTATTCTCATGATGTCACCGGGCCGACAAAACATCCCAGTAGACAGCTAAGAGTGTAACGATGCAATACAGGAAGAGGCGTCAGCGTCAGTGTCGCGGCTGCTGTCGTACGTGTCGCCGGGCTGGCGGCGGCGCGGCGCGCTGCGGCCGCGCGTGCTGGACGTGCGCGTGGCCGGCGCCCGCCTGCGCGCCGCGCTGCACGACCTCGCCGTCTTCGCCGACGCCACGCTCGCTAATGCTGCTGATGCTAAGGATAAAGGTGGGGGTTTTTTTAGTTACCTACGCTTTTTTGACACTAGAATAATCGTGACGAATGGTTCAAATTATCGCTGTGCCGGGTATGCTGTCGTTGAATGCCCGGAGTTATTTGAAAATATAATTGCAATATATTACGGTTATTGGGGCACTAGGTTCTTCTTATCTAAGTTTAGTAGTTATGCCTATGGAGAGGCAGTATATTATTCCTCAACGACGGGCACCATTAATTCCAAGTCCCAAGACAGAATCTTTGCAATGTTCTCAGTAATATATCTTTGCAGGTTTCCAACAAAATTGTTAGAAGAATCGTTGATCCAACTTTCATTTGTTCGTAGTGTTCTAAAAAATTGACACAGACTCTTTCTCCGCAGGCATCGCAGTAAAACTCCGGCCGCTAGTGAAGGCTCTGAAAGACGCCGAGCGCATCACCCACGAGGCGACGAGCGCGCTCGACGCCGGCGACTGGTCGCCTGATAGGCTGGAGCGGGACAGGGAGCCCACGGACGGCACGCAAGATGCGCTGGACCAGTTGGTGGCGTGCGCGCGGTCGCTCACCGAGGACGTGAGGCGAGCTGCCTCGTTCATACAGGGAAACGCTACGTTGTTGTTTAGGTGGGTATCTTGTTAAAAAATGAACCAATTATATTATGGCGTTCTTCTTAGACCAATATGCATGCATGTTGTCGTTAACTTTAATTGTAGTAGCGCTTAGTTTTAGTTCTAAATGATGTGTATCCTTTTTTATGTATTAGTGTAGGTACACTATGTTGATAACCTAAATAAGTAAATTAATAATTAATGTAATTTTGGCAACAATTAGGGTGACGTATCACACTTAGTGCAAAAATATCGACTTCTTCTGTACAAATTAAGGATCGAATTTAATCAAACTTCTGAGGCTAGACTACGATTTGTACCGAATCTAAATCAACTAATTCTAACTATCAATGAGTAAGCAGGTTAGGTTGCCTTCGCAAACAAATCGTCAAACTTTTTTCTACAGTGTATCAGAACAACTGGCCGTAAATAAAATAATATTCGTTATCCATTAGACGGTCCCCGGGCGGCAGCAGCGCGGCGTGGTCGGAGGACTACGACTACGTGGTGGTGGAGTCCCGCGCCGCCGCCGCGCGCCGACAGCGGGCCGCGCTGCACACGCTCATCAGGGACGCCAACACCGCCGGAGAGGTCAGCTACTGATTCAGTATTCATGAGAGAGACACCTTGACACCTTAACCCTTTAACAGACAGAGGGGATATATATCCCACCTAATTTTGAACCCGAGTCCGTTGAAATACAGTCCAAAATCAATTAATTTCAAACAATACTTCTGCCTGTTAACGGGTTAAGAGATATAATGCAATTTTATGCAAGTAAAGTTAATAAACAGTTGGGTGCATTTGTTTGGACTGATAGAAGTCTTCCCACTCTATTTTTTAATGCAACTAAAACACCTACTTGTTCATTTCTTTTAAAATAGTTTTGTATGTACGCTACACTGTCAGTGCTCTAAGTTATTTGGTGAGATATTACCTTTAATTGTGATGAATATATTCAGTTTAAATTACAGATAAGCCTAGCGGCGGCGGCGACCAAGCTCCCGGCGGACGACCGGCAGCTGTGCGCGTTCTACGCGGCGCAGAGTGCGACGTACGGCGCGCACCTCGCCACCGCCATCGAGGCCTTCCTCCGCACCATAGAAATGGGCCAGCCCCCGGACGTCTTCCTCGCGCACGGCAAGTTCGTCGTACTCAGCGCGCACAGAATCGTACACGTCGGCGACACGGTACACAGAAGCGCAATCAGTCCGGCTTTAAAGACAAAAGCACTAAAATGCTCAGATGCACTATCAGATGCATTGGCCGTGACTGTAAACAAAACAAAGATGGCCGCCCAACAGTTTCCATGCGCGCACGCCGTCGGCGAAATGGCGGAAGCGGTGCGAAACCTGGCGGCGCGTGCGCAAGACCTACGGAGAGTTCTGGTGAGGGCTGCGGATGTACAAGCGGATTCTCCGTTAACGCCGGCCACTACGGTGCCGCTATCGGCCCCGCTCACGCCGCTCACACCACACGAGAGATCGCTCACGCCTTCGATGGCCTCCTTGCAAATATAACACCGGTGAATATTATTGTATGAGTCAGGTGACACCCAAGTACAAAGCAGTTGACGTTGTGGTGCTAAGGACGCGTCAAGGTGAAGAGTGCGGGCTACTTCAAACGAAGTAGCCGTACGAGATGGAAATATGCTGTTGGAGAGAAACTTTTACAAAAGGGCCTTAAAACGAGTGCACAATTTTTGACGTTTTAGAAAAGGTGAGCGTGCACTAGACACACGCGCGAGCAAACCAAAGATGTACTTAGAAATGTATAAATACATCGACTACTAACTGCCAATGTTTATAAGTATTACTTAAGCGCGACGCAGCTGGATGGAGCATTGGTCCTGAAACGCGTTTTTTTTTACATTTTTATTGTAATATTAGCATCAAATGCTTCGTTTCAGTAGCGTTCGTTAATTGTTCAACGTAGTATCGGAAATTTCTGACCTCACATATCCCTGTAATGGCGAATCCATCTTTAACTTCCAAATTAATAAGACTGAAAATGGATTCGCCGTCCCGCTGTAGGATTTTTCGAACTACGACAATGTTGCAGCTTTTTATTGATCATGTCTTCCTACAAACAAGAGTGTGGATCGATGTTATAAAAAAAAACATATTTCTTTGTTCGATCTTCGCTTGAATGATACAACTGCCATTACAACTTTGCGGTCGCTGACTTTGCTTTTGCTGCAGCGATTTGAGTTGTCCGTCCAGGTTTTATATGGTATTATAGTATAAGATAAGAAAATACACATTTGAATTGTATACTGATATATAGGACATAACAAACACTTGAGAAAAAAACGTTTTTGCAAAATTTTACATGTCAATATTTTTAAGTTGACTGTTGTTCAAAGTTCGACGTATCCGTTTATCTATCTAAATGACTTGAAAAAAATGTCAAAAACTCGATACACAAATATGTAGAATTAGATGCGTATTTTCTTAACTTATCTATAGTCATTGACGACAATTTGTATTATTTGTTAAGCAAGAAACGTTTGTACTGAATAATATTGGGATGTGTTTTCACGCCATTTTGCATTTAGCACAACGACGTATAATTAAATTGTTAGATCAATAACTCATTTCACTATACACTTATAAGTGACAAGACGATAGGTGAAGTTCCTGATTGTTTTTTGGCAACTTTTTACTAACAATATTAGTGAATGCTCAACTTTTATATTTTTTATAAGCTGACCTGGACACAAAAAGCCGTAAGTGGACTTACGTATCAATGAAAAAAATGTAAAAATCCATACTTTACGCCTGTCTTCCGGAGGTGTAGACAGAGCCTACAGATCTCCATTTGTCACGGCCCTGACATAAACCCTCCGCTTCATCTACAGTCATACATCTTTTCATACATGATATCCGGTTTCGAGTAATTTTCTGATAATGAAATGAGGGTTTGATGGTGGCCCACTGCCACAATCAAACCCTCATTTCCTTATTATGGGACCACCTTTTGAAATAACCCCTTTCCAACAAATTATTTGGTATATTTACGTGTTTATCTACTTAGATACGAATACCTACAAGTTTTGATTCGGCCGAAGGAAATGAGGGTTTGATGTTGGTCCACTGCCACCATCAAACCCTCATTTCCTTATCATGGGACCACTTTTTGAAATAACCCCTTTCCAACAAATTATTCGGTATATTTACGTGTTTATCTACTTAGATACGAATACCTACAAGTTTTGATTCGTGTTAAAATAATAGAGGCTCGTCTAATAAGTCCCAGGTCAGCTTACAACTGAATATGTTTTAGACTGAATGTTCCATTGAAACAGCTTGGTGTTCATAATGTAAAAATAGCAAGTCATGTAATCTACATAATATACATACCTATTTAGGTATTAACACTCACAGTTACGTTAATTATCAATACATAGAGATTTGTAGTGATCGATGTAAAAAGCATTGTAGGATAGTAGTCCGTAATATTTAAAATTATAAATATTGTTTTAGTCATAGCTATAGTTAGTTATATAGATCCGAAATTGTACAAATACATATTATATTATTGATTTTAAATAATAATAAATTATGAAATAATCATCATGTATAAATCGCAATTGCGTCATAAAATATAAAATTTCGTATCTGCATTTGTTTGATTTATTTTATTTCGTCCAACCTTAATTGTTTTTTTTTATAACGTACTGAGACATAAGTTTCTTTTTTTTTTAAATCACTGGGCCTGCGTAGTCGACCGTGCACGTAACCAGGTTTAACAGGTTGGTGACCTGTACCCCAATGAGGACCATATTGCTTAAAAAATCAAATAGAGTTATGTAATTCAATATAACATTTAATGCTTTATAATCTCATTCAATAATTATTATTATCATACAATACAATAACCAAAAATATTCAATAATCAAAATAATCGAGCTGCTAAATGAAATAGACGTGAATATTTTAAGGATTCTTGATTGAAAATCAAATGATTGATGAAAACAAATCTCTATTGTATTATATCTGTAATTTGTAGAGTAGTATTTTTTTTCTTTTCCGAAAGTTGACCCTATAGTAAAAGATTTTCGGCTTAGAAGTAGAATTAACCCTTAAAATATTCGCACCTCATACACGAGCACATTATACATACATTTTCAATTGCGATCTCTATACAGGGTTTAAAATCGGTTTAATATAAGTACTGCTCTGACCTTTTGAGAACTATGAGGCGATACTTGGAAAGCTAATCATCAGTGGTGGTAGCACCCTCACTGGACCTGTCATACTTGTCATTTCAGTCACCGTGGCAAACACATTGACGGCGCGTTTGACATTGCAAACGACTGACATCGGACAAACGACAATGCGCCGCCTAGCGGCATAAACAGGCAGTATTCGAAATGTACCTCATTGCGAAATGAATTGTGTTTATCATCATTTACACACACACACTCGTCTCTTTTACAGTCAATAAAACATTCTGACTATCCGTCTTCATGGCTGTTTTTTAATAAATTGCAGTCTTGCGCCAGTATAAAAAGTAGCTCAGTATTAATCACGCACTGTTGGCTTTTTTACAAGCATATGTATCAGTCAAGGACTGACTGACATAATACGTCAATCTCTGAGAATTTTATCGTTAGTGCGTGAAACATACTTTATTTAAAAATAATATATCTGACTGTACCTATCAGTCGTTCAGTCCTTGACGAAATGTCTGTCGTCGGAAACTTTAATACATCTGAGCATCGCCATCTCAAGCCAGCTTGGACTAAACGAATACATAATTATAAAATTTAAAAATATTAACATGTAGTGTACCAAAAAGTTATGTGGTCTCAGTTTGCTTACAAAGATACTATTAACTAAAATTGCTTACTGTTTAATAATTATATCCTCTTATCAGTGTTTATTCGCTTCAGAAACCATCGCAAAACCATCACAATACATTTTTTCTGAAACTACTGCGTCAGCATTTTCAAACATAAGTCTTGGTTTTAAGTCTCAAATTCTCAGATCTATGTATGTAGCCATCGAGCGATCGATTCACTTTGAGCTTACAACCATTTCATACAGTTTCGTATAGGTCTAAGCTCTATCAAAAACAAAACCAGGAACAAAACAAGACTCAACTAATCAAAATTAATTAGGGAATTTATGAAAGAGGCACCTATTTCATTGGTATTGCTCAGTGCATTCCTCTAACCCCTGATTATTTCACGAAATCTCTTCAAATGGCATTTGTTTTTTGCCATAGTCACCGTCTTCACTATATGCATACAGCGGTAAAGGGTTTCCGCGCGAGCTTTGCATTTCAAAATATCACTTCACTTGAATGTAATAAAGTTCAATTTAAAATGGTCCCATTAGTCAAGTACCAGTGAGCTAGTGACTCCTCCTTGGTGAATCTCAAAGCGTGATGGTTTTCGGGTAGTTTCGATTCGGCAGCGATGGCCTCTAGTCTTGCGGTTCGCAGTCGTATTGAGTTTTCTGTGGCTCTAGACTCGCGTTCTGCTTTCTCGGCGCGCATTAGCTCTGTTATCCTCTCTCGTTCAAGCTGAAAGTACAGTTTAACTCGGTGTAAAACTTAAATAAGTTGTTACCGTTCTATTGAAACTGGTTGAAATTCCGTTTTTGACATACAACTATGTAAGCATCAGTGGCGTGCACTGGCTTTTATGACAAGGTAGACAGTAATCCTCATTTGGATTGAAACATATGTATAGGTAACTTGTCTTTACGAAATATAGGTACCTGCATCTACTCACCCACAAACCACAGGACTTTCGTTAGCCTATGTCGTGAGTATACAAAATAAACCTAGCAATAACTATTATTAGGTCGGGTAGCCAAAATACTAAGGTAGGCAGTGTCTTTTTGCTTATATGGTGTGCACTGCTGTGTAAGCATATACTAGTCTCATGGCAGTTACTACATTTTCTTGTTAAAATCTGGCTAATACTACAGTCACAGACATTGATGACTATGTCCTCTGTTTGGTCACGCTTGACAGACTACAGTATTAGCCAGATATTAACATGAAAAAACAAAACACGAGGTCACAGAAATTCTTGTACTTATGCCATACGATGCAAACGAGAATTTCCCATCCGAAAATTTCAACCTCCCCATATAAACTCGATCAGCTTTACCAGATTGTGCTTATTGAACAGCATAGTAGTAATCAGCAGCGAGCACACCATATAGGCAAAAAGACACTGCCTACCTTAGTGGTACTGGCTACCCAACCTAATAATGCTGAGTTATTGCTAGATCCTTTTTTGTTGTACTCATGACATAGGCTAACGAAGGTCCTGTGTTTTGTGGGTGAGTAGATAGATACCTATATTTCGTAAAGACAAGATACCTATAATGTCAATCCTTGGGGATTACTGCCTACTTTGTCGTAAAAGCCATTGCACGCCACTGGTAGTAATACATAGTAGATTTCGGCTTAAAATGGTATTTCCGAATCGCCCCGTAGCGCGCACTATAATTTAAATTCAGAATTTGTAGAAAAAATATCCACGGCGAGGTTATCGTTTACGGTTCTTTCGTTACACAGTGACAGCTGCAATTCTGTATGACAGCTAATAACCTAACCTAACCCAACCCTAACACCGTATTCTCTCGACGACAGCAAGCTGTGTGGCGGCGGGGTGGCGGCAATTTCTGTATTCTGTATTGAACTACTAGCTTTCCGCCCACAGCTTCGCCCTCGTGGACTTCGGTTATATTGCGGTATAAAGGAATATTTTTGTTTTCCCTCGGGAATATAATTTTTTCAGGGATATAAAGCACCCTATTATTTAAACCGGACTTCTAATTATACGTCTGCAAAATTTCCAAGCAACCGGTTCAGTAGTTACGGCGTAAAAGCGGAGCAAACAAACAAACTTACTTTCCCATTTATAATATTAGTAAGATTTTCGACAGCAGCAAGAACACGTCTGCGTTCCCGCATTACTCCCCGCCCTGCAGTCGCCACTGCCCCGTTCGCTCAGTTACAAATAAACTTACAGATAACAATGTAATATGTAACATCCATTAAAAGTTTAAAACTGATATTACGGCGCGAAGATTAACCAAAGATAAGCAATTCAACTTACCTTGTGTCAGCTCGTGACCACAGCACATGTAACTGTGTCGAAACGTCGGGCAAACAACGAAGGTAAGCTGAATGCTTATCTTTGGTTAATTTTCGTAATATCAATTTTAAACTTAAAATATAATGTTTTATATTTTTCATATAATTCTTTATAAAATGTAACACTTACTTTTGCATTCTCTAATTGACTTTTCAGCACTTCCAGTTTCAAACTAATAACTTCTTTACTTTCAAATACTGTGGGTTCAGCAAAACTGCTACTGACACCTGAAATTGCAGAAGATTAACTTAAATCTTACCGAATCAATGACAATGGTAGCTTACACGCTGTTTTACAATTCGCACACGCCAAGGAAATATAAATAATAATAGAAAAGATATACAGGGTTACAACTCCTCTATCACCCATTACCAGGATTACGTCGAGTTACAAGTAACCCTGTATAGATAGACAAATGTTATAAATTTTCTTTAATGTCCAAGATTGATTGTCGCTTTTAGTATGAAACAATAACCAGCACTCATTGTTACTCTCTTTTAGACAAACATAATTAGAGCGAGACAAACGTTACTTGAGCAAAGATCTGTGCTTAAGGTATGTTTCAGATAAATAATAATTTAAAAAAATCTTCCTTTTAATCTCAAAGCGGGGTAGGCAGAGGCACTTGCTTAAGCAAATGCCCACGTTTCACTAAGCGTATTTAACTTAACGTGACAGGAGGTGAGCCCATCACCATTATAGGGTTCAGTGGGTTTCATCACAATGTTGTCTTTCACCTACGAGCGTTGCATTGCGTATATAGTCCCTGGAACAGGTTCCCATTGGTCGAGTAGCCGGACTCGAACATGTGGTTATAAGACAAGTATCCGACCAACTGCTCTTATCGAAGATATACACAAATAAATAACAATATTACCGTAGTTTCCGTTGAGTACAGTTTCTAACGGATCTTGTGCAGGCGGTACTATGTTGGATACATTGGTAAACTCTACGTCCGGTATATCTTCTATCTCTGCATGCCGCTCTTCTTTTATGTGCTGAAATGTACATTCATATTCCATAAAAGCGTAACATATACTTTTTATTCAGTTTAGCGTTTATCCCAC
>SJJU01010700.1:0-28167 GCA_012932125.1 Conopomorpha cramerella | reverse complement strand
GGGCTTGCGGTCAAGTCAGTTCCGTAACTTTGACACCGCGAGGTCGCATACCTGCGCCTGCGCAGCTCCTTGTCCGCTACTCCCGCGGCGCGACGCCCGAGGTGCCATTCGCGGATTCCTTGTGCACAAATATATAATAAACACAGTATATTTGCATAAAATCACGTCAATTATCTAATAGAGTGGACACCAACTGTTTGAGGTCCGTATTTTGAAACAAAAATAAGTACTCTGGCATTACTGGAGCAAGGTTTGTCTCTTTAACATAAACATGATTAGAGCATGTATGAATGTAGATGAAGCAATAGGGGTATGTCAGGACCGTGACAAATGGAGATCTGTAATCGCCTGTCTCCTGTAAGTGTACATACACTTCTCCTGTCTCCAAGAGAGGTAGGTAGAGATTTGTATGTGTATGATTAGAGCGAGATAAATGTTACTTGAACAGAGTTCTGTGCTTGAGAGGAGTTTGATAGTACGGGCGACTACGACTACGACTCCTAAGTCAATTCCAGTCTCACAATTTGACAACAAGACCTTTGTTTGATTGATGATTCGATTTTTAAGTACAAAGTAAATAATGTTTATCTCGAAGGTAATCTATCTAATATTTCGTCCTTCCTAAAAGCGTTATATAATTCTAAAAACCAAAAGCGTTCTAAAATCCTTAGTAACTACTAAAGCAATAAGTTAGTAAGAAAATAACTGAACATTGATAATTGTTAAGTTACTATTCCTATCAATCAACCAACAAATTACACATATTTTTTTATTTTAACCTAAAAGCACTTAAAATGCAGTAACAGGAAATAATTTCTAGCAAAATTGCTTTTCAGACTCCATTACCTACCTACCCATGTAGTTGCTAATGTGGCTACAATACAATCAAACTAAAATTACTGAGTTTCATAAATTGTATTGCATAGTAAGTTAGCAAGTGTACGCTGGTCCTAAAGCAATGCCCTGCAGATACAGTAATTACACCCTTGGGCAGCATATTGCATACTCGCCAGCTATATTTATGCACATTTTTAAGCAGTTTTTTAGTCAAAGTTGCCCCATTTTGAGCTCTGTTAAACAAGTAATCCTAATATGCATAATGCTCAGTTATTTACTTTGTGAAACAACGATTTAGTGAGCAATAATAATTAATACTAAGTAATAGAATTTTCAAGTTGTTAAAGTATTACCACCAGTACTCGGCTGGCAACCGTAAGGTTTTTGATGTGCGTCCGGCTGCAGACGCATACCAAATTGGTATAGGTAGGTGGTTTTTAGGGTAAAGTGTAAATCTCACCTTACCTACCTTCGTCTTTTTTTTGTGTGGCTCTGCAGGGCCCTGTTGTGCCCAGTATCACTGCGACCATTGCTGATCTATTCTGATCGCCACCTAGTTAATTCTTTTGAGTTCAGTATCAATTTTGAACGGCTTTACAAAAGTAAGTACTTTTTTGATACTGAGATTCACCACCTCATCTGATGAAAATATATATTTTCCCAGATGTGTGGATCGTTTGTGCATCAGGGGTCCGCACTCACTCAGAAGGTGTATGGGAGTTTCTTCACCCTCTTTGCAGTAGCGACACATGTTTGTGTTCCGGATGCCCAATTTGCACATTTGCTTGTTTAAACAGCAATGTCCTGTTAAGGTTCTCACCAGGATGCGGAGGTTGTGTCTACTTAACTCGATAGCATCTCTTACTGCTTTGCTGTTATAGGCTTTTATGAGAGCTTTGGAAAACTACTTTCGTGTTACTTACTCATAAACTGAGGTTATCAATAAACGTGTGTGAGACGTGCAGAGTGTTAAAGTGTCTCACGAACCAGCTACAAGTGTTCGTGAATAAATCCCTGAGGTCGATCTTCCGCGTGTAAGGACCTATGGGCGCAGTTTCTATTGGGGAAGACATTGCACAGATCAATTGGCGGTGAATAGGTGTCATGTACCGGAGGTGGGAATCTAACATTGCATTCTAATGGCAGTATGTGGGAGATCGACGCAGGACTGGACGCCCCGTGTACACGTGTTGAGGTGCATCGTCGATGGCTCGCTAAGAGCGCGAAGGATTTGTTGTTTTGATCCCAGGGCAGTCGAATAGGATAGGATGGTGTGGCGCCATCTACTGAAATTCCTTTTAACCACTGGGGTGCCATAGGTAATTTATGAATGTATGTGATACATAGGTCCTGTCATATTTGCGGAGTAAGGCACAATACCTATTTTCGTGGCTGTTTCGGGGGAAGCAGATTTGCTAAGGAAATCAGTCAACAAATTATACTTATATTTTTATATATTCATTATTCATCCAACAAGCAATAAAAGCTCATCACCAAAGCACCTGCAGTATCACTGAAATAGAGACAGATGTGACAGACATCACAAGACCAAACGGGTTGTCAAGTAGCATCATTTCAGAAATTCGCATTTTCACATTTTAGACATACATTCCTTACGCCGTAGGCATAGGCTGAATGTACCTACGCACGTTTAACTATGGTATTTTCGGTTAGTCCTAATTACCCCGGACAGGCGTTGAGCCCCATGTCAATACAATAATGTCAATGTCTTTGCATAAAATTAATATTATTTTTGTTGTGTACTTTTCAATTCAATACTGCTAGATAAATTTGGAAGAAGTCCAGAAAAAGATATTCTCTAAAATTGACATCAAGTGGTGTTGTATTGTATCAGGAACGAAGTTGAGCTCACTAGTTGCATACAGCTTTACCATGCTTATACAGAGGAGCACGTTTTGTATTAGCTTCATGCCCCGTCGACCCTGGATTTAGAATCCTGATAGACCCTAAATATCTCTAAGGTCGCTTTTTCACACCGTGTAAGGTAATAATATAATAAGGTAAAAACACAACTATTCTAATAATAACGCATATACAATTTAAATAAATATACCAATTCTACTCTGCGTCGTAATTTATTTTCGGGGTCACAATTCTAGGAAACACTACAACAATTCATTGTCCATTATCGTGCCGTTTTAGTATTACAAAAGTACCTATTTATCGTACAAGACCTATTTGAATTTTCAGCTGAATATCGCTAGTATGACTGTGTCTATGGATTACGGTGAAATGAAATGTGTGTTTATTTAATCGTTATAATTGCTATTACTTACAGATATACAGTAGTATAACACAAAGCTTGATGAAAGTCGTATAAAATTTCAAATTCCCTGGGTGATCCCTAATACCTTAATTTTCACTGTCAACATTATTCATATGGGATGAGACCTAATAAGGACATCCATCGCTGCTATCGTTTGACTAATAACAATCAAAAGCCAGTCAGCATCGGCAGTGTATGTACGTTCAATCATTATCATCGACACGTTCCAATGATACAGCATCGTCTATTGAACACTGGGGTCCTTAAGACAATACCTGTTATTAAAATATCAATAGTTGAAGCTGCTCAAATTACCGATTGCCACAGTACGACAATACAACGCGGACATGAGTCAATGCAACCGCATTTGCGGGTTACCTTCGACCTGAACCTCTCTCTATGGTTTCATAGCAGGTAATAAGATAGGCAGCCTAAGAAAGATATAATCACAGCGGTGTTGCGAAATTATTTGCTGATTTAAATTAATATTTAGTGCTAGCGGGGAGGCTGGCTCAAAGCTCTCTTTGAAAGTGCATAAGACAAAGATCTACTAGGTATAATGGAACTAACAAAAATAAGACTGATAATAGTAAGTTTTTTTTTTAAATACGAACCCCAAAATTTTATAATGACTTGCTGGTCTGTGTTTACTGTGCAATATAGATTGGGGACTTAGAGATACGAGTGAATATGAGTGGGCTTTTCTATTAGATAGCACATAGCAGGTAGCATGGTGTTATAATATCTACAATTGTATCGTACTTAATTTATTACTACAACACGTCATCCGTTTCCGACAAAAGCGACAGTTTTCTGCAAATAATTAGCACGATTTAGAACTCTGAACTGGCCGTGTGGTGACGGCGAATAGAATACATGTGTACCCCAGCCCAACTTTTTCCGTTTTGGGGGTCGTAAGAGTCGAGGCCGATCTCTGCTGAGAACAGACAGCAACGCTCTTTGTGAGTTAAACCAAGTGTGAGTTAAATACAACAACCCGCCTGCCAAGCGTGGCCATTATTGGGATTTCATTGGGCGAAGGGTATCAAAATCATTGGACGAAGCCATCGTCCAGCAGTGGACCTTATGTGGCTGATGATGATGAAGAACTCTGAAGTGCGCTGAAATCTTTCTATAATTTTTTCATGAAATAATAAAAAAGACTTTTTTTTTGCTACAGTCTAGTAGCATACCTACATAGTACGTCCTACGCTTTATACATTATTTTAGACCGTACATTTTCCCATGAACGCCCCCATTAACAAGTAACTCAGGAATTGGCGCAAATGTAGTATAACGATTGTTTAATGGTACGTTTGCCGGCTAATACATATCTATCAGCACCAGAGGCGGTTGCCATTTTGCAACCGACAAATCGATTTTTGTAATTGAAAGTTGTCTATACGCAAATATACGCGCAGTTAAATACGCAAGTATCGGAAAAGGGATACAGGTATTTTTATTCCTCTGTCTTGACCTTGTAATATTACACAAAATACTTTAACGCTGTGGAAGTATTTTAAAGTGAGGTATGTAGGTAGATTGAAAACAGAAATAACATATTTCATACAGGCCAGTCTTTCAAAGGGTCTTTTCATAATAAAGATATGCTCGCCGGATCAGAGCACCATCGACTATTTACATATCGACTTTGAACTAGCAACAGGTCCTATCTGATCTTAAAAGTTCATGCAATTTTCAAAACAAAAAGTACTATATGACATAGTAATACTAATCAAACTCGTATCATACTGATGGTTTAGATAGGACGTATTGCCAGTTCATAGTCGTGACATATCACCCGTGACATATTTTTCAGCTATGCATAATTTCCGTCTGGGCAAAGTAGTTAGATCTTATTTAAATATAATATAATAAAATAGCCAGTACAAAAATATTTCAAATCTTTGTGTTTCATTTAAAATGGAATGTCATATTAGAGTAAAATTTGTAGCGCAATATATTGATATTGATTTATTAAATGATTAACATATTAATTAATTTATGTTATTGAAGTTGAGTGCTAAAAATAATTTTCCATCAAGCAACCTTGGGTGAAAAAGACCTTGTTGTAATAATATTCCGGAAGAACTTTCGTTAATCTACGAGGTATTGTTTTGCTACGTACAGGAAGTTTTTACTTCAATTCAGTGGGTAAGTACTGACTGATTTGTTGATTGCAGTATCGGGCTAGCCCCACATTAACTGTAAGTAATATCTAATTACATAATAGATAATGTTGCATATCTATGCTGATCTCAGTGTGTGTCATCGTGACGTTTTTTGGCACATGTATTAGACTATCTGTAGGTATCTTCTGGGGCTACCACCAGCTTACGCCGTTTCGAGTTTCAGGGTAATCAAAAAAATATAATTATAAGTATCCACAAGTTGTTCCTCCTCGTAATATTCAAAATTAAAATAATCCTAGCGAGGGGTAGGTAGAGGCACTTTCTAAGTAAATGCCCACAGTTCACTAAGAGTATTAACCTAACATTATAGCCTACTGCCGTTATATGGTTCTCATGCCTTGTGCTATGCAAGTTTCATAATATTATTATGACCTACTTAAACAAATATATTTTGTATCATTTATTTTAACAACGTACCTATATGAGAGCGGCTGTAGCCGATACTTGAGCCTACAAAGAGGAGTTTGGTATCAATGGGTCCCTCTTTCAGGCCGTATGTATGATACGCAACACTCAAAGGTGTGTAAATCCTGTAACGGCCATACGTCAACCCTATAAATGTTGACTCTAACGCTCTTGATTTCAGGGATAATCCCACCACTACCTAAGCCCTGACTGCCTCTCGGCGTACGAGCCATTCTCTGGAGACGTGCGCGTCTTCTTGCTTTAAGGCTCTTGCTGAAATGTCTCTTGGTGAACCGTGGACATTTGCTTAGCACTTGCCTTAGTCTACATCTCTATGGGATTCATCGTCATCGTCAGCCACAAGTCATCCACCTCTGGACGATGATATCCATGATCATTTGGGGGGAAATGCCAATAATCGCCACGCTTGGCAGGCGGGTTGGCCATCATAGTGATGTGCTGGTTTAACTCACAGAGAACGCTGCTGTCCTCTGGAGGGTTGTAGAACCCTCACGACGGGAAAATTTACGCTGGGGTGGTGACAGATGTATAATATTCGCCGTTACCATACAGCTTTGTGATTAAAACACATTAATGTATTTTTATTTTACTTACTTCCTGCAATTTTCTACTTCGATCTTTATTTGCGGATATACTAATTGGACTCACAACTAAAACACGCAGATTGTAAAGTACAGTCTAAAGCTCAATCAACAACCACGGAAACTAAAAACTATAACACAGTAAAAGCTAGAGTTTGTAGTGCCGACTACCAGCAGTGTTCTTTCATAGTGCGAACCGCCAGGACGTGGAATGACTTGCCGGAATCTGTGCACAGTACAGTCTGAAGATCTTCAGGTCGCAGTGAAAAGGTACCTAATGAACAAGTGTGCTCCATCGTAGACCACATCGCTGCTAACACCAGGCAGGATATGGTGGTCAAACGCTTGTTTATAGTGATAAAAAAAGTCTAAGTAGAAGTACATATTACCTATGTAGCAACAGTGAATGCATAGTTTAATAACCAGTGTCCACCCACTGTCTCGATGAAGGTCCTAAACAAGGTGCGTTGAGTCACACCGCTCAATCAATATCTACAACTGTTTGTAAACAAATCAATCTATATAAGTATGTATTGGATACTTAATCAATAATAATTTCACATACTGTCACCTAACCTCAGTGTAGGGTACATTGGGTAGCAGATAAGCAATCATGTTAGCCCACCTGGACCTACCCCAAGGCGCACCATAATGATCGGTCTTGCGCCTTCCTCCGCTCACGTGGGCTCACCGTCTTAATCAGATCGTCTGACCACCTTTACTGACTCAATTAAATTTGTTTAAATACATGCACAGATACAATAAACACACATACGCCCACAGAGCTAATCACTAATGTATAAAATCTTCGAATTTTGTCCGAGATATAAATATGTTGACAACTTGTTTAACTCGTGTGCTAATTAATAATTGGTCCAATTGGGGTAACATATTAAACATTATTCATAGCAAAAGTAAAATAACGAAAACAAACAAATTTTCCCGTAGAATATATTTATATATATATATATATTAGAGAATTAATATATTATATTTGCATCATAACAGTCGTAACAACATCGCGTGCCAAGATTCAGGTTACAAGTTTTGTCTTGATATGTCATTTAATAGACGTAACCTATGTGCCAAATGGAACAGGCGGGCTTTATTCATCATCGTCTTATTAGTCCAAACCGCTGAGGCAGTACAGTTTGGTGTGAAGGTTCCTAGAACTATATAGAGTTACAATACGAAAGGATTTTCAAAAACACTTTTATTAAGAAGCGGGATACAGAGTGTTATCATTTTAACCCCCGACGCAAAAAGAGGGGGGGTTATAAGTTTCACGTGTCTGTGTGTCTATATATGTGTCTGTGGCCTCCTAACTCTCGAACTGATAAAGTTATAACAATAAAGTTTTTATTGTTTGAAAGCTGATTTAATCGAGCGTGTTCTTAGCTAAGTTTGATCCATATCGGTTCACCCTCTGAAAAGTTATGGGGGTTGAAAGCGGGGATGAAACATTTTACTTGAGTAAATAGGGTCCAATTGGGGTAACAAATGAAAGGCGTATATCTAAAATCTGTTTATTAAATGAAAACTTTACAGTTTGTTCAAAAACTATGAATGAGGGTTGAAGTGGGGATAAAAAGTCGAGTTTCTACAAATATTTTCAAATGGGTTATCAAATGAAAGGGCACGACACAAATATTTTAAAATCGTTTTTTTTTTAAACTGTAATTGTAACCGAAATTTCGACACCATAATCACATGACCAGTCTCTCCTAACTCAAAAGCATAAACTAATTATCACATTTAATTGAGTACTAGGTAATAGAAAATAAATGCTTAGAATAACACTCTTAAAATATTTGTTATTTGACCCAATTGAGTTCATCTGAAGGATGGATAAACGCTTAGCATGTACCAACGTAGTGAAATTAAACAGGTTTTCAACACGCCATGTAAAACGACATCTCGTTTCTACAGTTGTTTTACATTTTTAATAGAAGATTATCCTACGTTATTCCTTGCAAAAGCAAAAACAAGAACTACCAATTAAACACACAAAGGTTGAAATTCCATGCTTATCTGTATTAAAGGTCTTTACATACAAACAGTATGTCTTTTCGAATTGCTCTATAAATACTTAAAAACTGCTTTACAATGTTTTTTAAACACTATGCACAAGCTTTGACCATCATCCTCCTGATGTTAAGCAGCGATGTGCTCTACGATGGGGCACTGTTGTTCATTAGATACTTATATACTCGTGACTTGAAGACCTCCAGACTATACTGCGCAGGAAACACAGGCTCCGGAAAGTCTTGCCACATCCTAGCGTTTTGCACTACGAAAATTGAAGCCCGCATACTTCATTTAAGCAACAATTAAAACTATACATGTTGGATGTAAGAATGTAAGGGTCGTGAAAGTGAAGTCCTTCTTGAGGCTCTAACACACATCAAAAGTGTCTAGGGGGATCAATGACATTTAGAAGATGCATTCAAGAATATATTTACAAAAAACTAATTAATTCATAATTCATTTAAAATTGGTGATAAAGTCATTTACCAGGCATGGGGATTAGGTAGGAGACCAATCCAGAAGATTAGATTTGATTTAAATAAATTAGATTTTTTTAAAGCTAAATATATTCTTGATCCCTAGACACTTTTGATGTGTGTATGAGTATAAAGCAGTTGTAGACATACTATAGTAGAGGTATAAATATGTCCATTGTCAGTGAACATTATTAAAAAAATACACTTGTTTGGTATGTCCAGTTGCCATGTTATTGTGTTGGTCACCCCGTCGTCGGTCGTATCATACGTACGTGACATACTGTTTTTTCTTTCCATGGATTCCTTTTTCATGTCGTGGCTAGAGCTAGACTTAGTAGTAAGGCGTAACCTGGAGAAGGTAAGAGGAATTTGCAGAAACTCTCCAATTCGTTTCATCCTTCGTCATTCAAACCCTCCAGACATTATACATTCAATAATGACAACACTCACATTATAACCACTTACATTACAATCAAAGACAGGTTTCAGCTTAATTTTATTCTTTTACTCGACGTTGCCGGTATAACCACGATGTAAAAGTATTGAATTATAATAACGTTTTAAAATCACTTGCAATTGGAAGTTTGGAGTAGTTAGAGACTGGTTGTACTTTACCAATGAGACTCTTTTTCAGACGCAGGAAAACATAATGACGCATACCACAAGGTGTGTGAACTCTATAACGGCGATGGGCTCACACCCTATCCTTGGGTTAAATACGCTTGGTAAAACATGGGCTTTTGCTTAGCAAGTGTCTCTGCCTACTCCGCTATGAAATTACAATGCGTGAAGGGTATCTTATTTTGTTTCATACATACAATAGAAGTGAATGGTATATTGCGTAATATTAATTAAGTGTTTTCATTACTAGCTGGAATTACCTAGGAGCATAAACTTTACCGACGTTATTGGCTTAATTTGTATGCTCTAGTTTCTAATACCAACATCGTGCCAAGGTGAAATATATAAAATCAAAAGGTCGCTATGGAAACGGAAGTGTCCAATCAAATAGGTAGTCGTTCATTTTCTTTGTTCTCAAGATTAATGCCGAACTTATTTGTTCATTCATATTATTGTGCAGGGTTGGGCCGGAAACAGGAATAAAAAAAAATAATAATGTCCATGCCTGTCTTCGTGTAATGTCGGAATTCATGTCCTAGTCATTTTAGACCTTCAACATTGATTAAAAAAAAACTGACTTTAGTAACAAAATGTATGTATTTCACGAGCAATTGATATTTTTTTTGTCAAAACTCTTTTTTCACTGGCGTTTAGTTGACGTATCGCCAATGCGATTACTGTTGTCATGATAACATCTCAATGTTACTGACATTGATTATGGGTATTAACATTCAACTCAATTTATTCCGATACAACGTACTCTGTAGTATCCGGTGCACATCTGACCAACTTGAAGGACTAGTTTATGTACACCAGAAAAACAAAAGAATGTCCAATTAGTTGAGGACAAATTTCGTTAGGAAAGATCCCTTTTTTTACCTATATCAATTTCTAAGGTCTACAAGGTACTAGATATGAATACTGAATAAAAGAAACTATATGAAAAGTTCTGTTGACAGACCTTTTTTTATGAATAAGTAAATATTCTTAATAGATTGGGATCGGTAATTAGATTTAAACTAGTATACAGAGTACCCTTATCCCATTATTTGTTATAATATTATAAACAGGAAAGAATTGTATGGATGGATGTTGGTAATGATTAAAAGCTACTTGATGAAGGAACGGAAAAAAACGCGAGTAACACCGCGCGGTACAGCTAGTCTTTACTAAATTATCGAGTGTTATACTGTTGGTGACAATTACTCGATCTATTTGTTTGTCATATAAAATTACATAGAGTTTATTCACATAGAACATAAATACCTATCCACATTCAAGGCTTTAAGTTTCTCAAGGATTGTTGCCCCATTCATCGTATATCGTACTGACGACATACTGGATTCAACTGTTTCAATATTAACTTGAGCTGTCATCTGGCGTATTTTATATCGTATTAGAGCTCAAGTTGAAAATGTTGCTGTAACATTATTCTAGTCCGTAACAGTACCGTCCACTGCGACAGGCGTCAATCATGACACTGCTGGTTCATTTGCATGATCAGATTGGGGGCACTTTTAATGGAGTCTTGATGAAATTTTACTATTGCCATTGAACAAAAATTACTTGACCTTCGGGTTTGTTGTTGCGCTGCGTATTACCTGCCTACTAACAGTCAGTCTATGTACAATGTTAAATAAACAACGAAAAAGATGACATAGGGTTCCTTTGGGATAGTTGTTTAGTGTTATGGTATCGTATCTTTTTCGAGATTTGTAAACTTTTTTAATTTGACCTTGTATACTAAAATTGTGAAGATTGTTGTGTATGTGTAATTTGGTATGGATGTTTGTAAGAAATAACTCAACAAGTGCTACACGTATTTAGATACCTCTTTCACCGTTGGAAGTCTGCACTATCTGCGAGTGAAATAGGCTATATTTTATCCCTACGAGATCAAAAACGTGAGTGACATCCCGCGTTACAGCTAGTCTATATAATATTATGAAGAGGAAAGATTCTTTGTTTGCATCGATTAAGCTGCGAAACTACTGGAACTTCTTTTGCTGTTGGGAATCCATAGAATCTCCGAGTGCAGTAGGCATTTTATCAGTATACCTCTACATTTTCAGTAACATTTTATCTCTAAATTCTCACGTGAACGAAACAAAACGTACACACCGCGCGTTTATAATTATATTAAAAAAATGTCTGGAATGTTCGAACATCTCGAGTTTTTCCCGTTTAATTTCGAGATGTTTTTTACACAATGACAGATAGGACCTAGAGGGGTGGTTAACCTAACCTAACCACTAGGGCACAGACGCTCTTAGTACACGTTATTACAGTAAAATAATGATCAAAATATTTTTACTACCCCCATAATCCCCTTGCGAATAATTAAACTTAAAAACTATACCTTTTGGAAATATTAGTACAGATAGATGTGTCTTGTGTATTTTGCACTTTACCCAAGTGTCACTCGTTCTTTAGTTCCACAGGTTATTTTTATTCAATAATTATTGCATCCATTAATTCAGGTGTTGTCATAGAAGCCTGAATTCGAATTCGAAAAAAGTCGAATCGGAAGAATTTTTTTTTATAAAAAAGTATTATATATTACTAGCTGCTCCGGCAAACATTGTTTCGCCAATATACATTATTTTCTCAGCGCAAACATCGAAAGCCCTCAATGATGAATAATATTCCCCGTTTTCTTCACATTTTCCATTATTTCTTCGCACCTAATAGTTACAGCGCGATGTTATATAGCCTAAAGCCTTCCTTGATAAATGGTCTATTCAACACAAAAATAATTTTTCAATTCGAACCAGTAGTTCTTGAGATTAGCGCGTTCAAACAAACAAACAAACTCTTAAGCTTTAATATTAGTATAGATTATTAAGTTACTCTAAAACGTCTAACCTTTTACTGCAATGTGTAACATTAACACCAATACTTCCAAGACACTTTCAAGAAATATAGCTCTGCAACTCAAAAAAACATACATCAATCCTTGTCAAGTTAGGAAAATAATGGACGCTTTTCGATGACAGTCCTCATGTATTTTCAAACCACATCAAGATTACCGTGGAACAGTACATCTTACGTAAGGTCTGTGAGGTCAATAACCCGTCGAATCTCAGGTTGATTACTTATCTAGTCTACTTAAGAAATATTGCATTCATAAAAATATTAATGAGTGTTGAGTAGCGTTGAACCACTTGAACTTTGAGCCAAAGAAATAAGAACTATTTTCCGTTAAACATAATGGAAAATTTAACTGTATCTTTAAATGCCAATAACCATAACATTTACCTTATTAAGTTTTGTACTCACACTCCATCCTTCTCCGCGCTCTATATATGTCCTTTCGGTAATCTGAGTTGTTACAAACATTTATTTTTACAGGATAATTCACCAATACGAGTGCAGCATAGCCGGGATAGGCTTATCACTGGGATCACCTTTTGATGTAGCGGATAAGGCTCCGGGGCCCCGGCAGTAATGCACCGTATGTTTTTAGTGGGTGCGAGTGATAAAAAAAAGGTTTGTTGGTCACTAGGCCTGTAGTTACTGATTTGCTTTAGTCATGTAGTCAGCTTAGTCATGTATCAAGAGCTACTCACTCTGATCTCTCAGGTTTTTTAAACACAGTGAACAAGCGTTTGACCACCATCCTGCAAGCAACGGTGTGGTCTACAATATAGCATACTTGTTCATTAGGTGCCTATTTATCCTTGACTTGAAAACCTCCAGACTATATTCCGCAGGAAACAAAGACCCCTGCAAGGCAACAAGTGAAGAGAAACTCTCTATAAAACCTTACTTACTTCCTATTAGTTTAATGAGTGTAGCTATAAACGATTAGTTATTTTTTACTAGTTAACCTTCCAGTAGTTTTACTCCCGGAAAACACATCTTTGCAAACTTCGTGGGGATTGCCTTTGAATTTTTTTATCTCCAAATAAACTCCATTCTCGTCTACGGACAGAAATTAGTGTGTACAAACTTATGTTTTTAGCAGTAAATGCACAGTATAACCTGGACGTCTTCAAGTTAAGGGTGAATAGGTACCTAATAAGGAAATGTGATCCATCCTAGACCACATCGCTGCTTAACACCAGACAAGATGGCGGTCAAACGCTTGCTTATAGGAAGTAAAAAAAAATGACCTTCAGCAACATCATCATCAGCCCATGTCCGTCCCCTAGCCTCACTTCACTCTTTATATAAACATTGAAACGTAATTGTCATTTACTTTGTGTTTTTTATTGACAAAATAAAAATAGTCCTAACAAAAATGAAGATCACAGTGTGTTGAACATTTCAAGGCTTTCGCAAACCAGCGGCCGTTCAGTAGTGGTGGTGTTGGGAGGAGTACACGTGGTGGCTCGGGCCGGAGTTGTGCACAACTGCGTTGAAACTGAAATTTAAAAAGAACTTTATGAGTTTTCCTGTATATATAAAAAAGGTTTATGCCCACTTGTTTCTTTATCAGTTCCGTTTTCAGACAAAAATGTCTCAAATTTTCCTTCAGAAAGGTACTGTTACGTGAACTACTGAGAATTAAGGACAAAAACACAAAAAAAAAATTAGAAGAGCTATCTTATAATTTGTGTAAAAAGATAAGAAGTGTTTTATCTTTTTTTCTAAAATGTACGATTTGCTAACTGCGTAGGTACGGTACTGTTCTCAGATTTGTAAACGCAGTATTTTGTATGCTAAAATCTAGTATAAAACACTCGAAACTGTAATATCGTAGTCCCCAAATTAAATAAATGTTACAAAGTTTGGAGTTCGTTTCAGACTTTCGCATATTGAAGGATATAAATGGACCACTTCTTATGTCTATTATCATTCCGTAATTATTACTATAATGAGAAAGAAATAGACAATACAAAACAATATCTCGTTAAATCAATAGTATTTGATTTGTTACCTAAAAGCAATTTGTAAAGCTAGTTAAACGTAATGCCTCGTGATTCTAACAACCAATAAGTACTTTAATGTGCACATATTTTTTAAGCCCACTTTATGCTAGGAAGCCTTCACAGCTCCAGGGCACTATGTCGTAAATAAATCTGTCTGTATCAAGGTTCGCCTATCGACAATACTAAATCTCGTGCCAACTGTCTTAATTGAGATAAAAATGGTATGATAAAAACTGAAGTTTATTAATGTATATATAAATGTATTTGCGTATATTCGTATTAGAATGAATGAACGTTATTTAATCTATCTTCTATCTATTCTTTATTTAAATAGTAAATGCGTATTATAAGGTAAAGGTGCGCTTATAAGCCAGCTGACTTCGGTGATCACAACCGTTTACCAAAGTTAAGCAATTCTGCAAACCCGGGAATATTAATTTCTTGAATCAGGTTTTTACACATCGTATTACCATACCGCCTGCCTGTCGCTCGAACAGGGAATTAACCCAAGGTTCGATTGGTCCTCAGTAAGATAGTAAGGGATGACTTTACACTACCATAGATTTACTATTGAATAAATAAATTTATAAAATATTTATCATCATATTTGTAAACGCTTTGCTAATGTAAGTTTATATAAAGTGAATATATTTTTTTTATTTTTCGATTAGAAATCTAACTTATTTTCTTTAAATACGGCCTGAATTTACATTATGTACGTAATGAACAAGCTGACCCGGCAGACATTGTTTTCCCTTATAGGTACATTAGAAATCCCGTTCCCGTAAGAATTTCGGGAATTTTCATTAGTGCACCCTTACGGTAACTAAGCTAAGTCCCTGTCAAATTTCAAGCTCCTAAGCTACGTGTTGCTTGTGCTTCTCCTTTTATATATTAAGATATAACAAATTAAAAAACAGCGAATGCATATACGAGGCTTTATTCTAAATACTAATAACACCTTACCTGTGCCGAAAACAATGAAATTGGATTGTTTAGTTCTCCACACGGAATGTAACAGCCTTTGTTTGTTGTAAAACAATACTTGCATATCTACGTCATTGATTGTGGGAAATCTCGGTCTGGTTTCAAGGTGCAGATAAAATCTACGCCTCGACTAAATGATACTGGCAGTCGGGTATGACAATAGATTGCGTAAAATGTGGCGAAGGACAATATTGTGTATTGTCATAAATAGTATAAGTACTAATAATGAGTACAGAAAATAATTTATGATCTATTAGGTCTAATAGTCGAGATATACTAAGAAAATCCTAGTAGAGATTGGAGTGACGTATCGTAAAGGACATTTAATTATTGTATTTTTTTTCTTTTTACTTCGACGACTTAAAGCGTTTTTATAGTACTCGACATATTATACCTGAAGAAAAAGCATACGTCGTATATGGTAATTTACCTACGTAGCTAATTTAAATGTAATATATACCATACCTTTAAATATTCATTATATATCTACTTATTAATTCTATCTAAGTTACACGAAATAACTAGATAAGTTATAAAATGTTCTCGTAACTGCGCAATGCTGTTTAGCTATAAATAAGTAACCAAACCAGTAGACGTATTTTGAACAGAACAACTTTATTAACATTATAGTGTTTTTGTTCAGTTATCAATGAATGCTACAACTGGTCTGATCGGTTGCTGGGGTCAGAACGGGCGGAACCGGAACAAGATACCGGTTCAGCCAGAACAGCTGCGACAAGTCGACACACCCCCCAGTGTGTGACGTGTGTATGCTACACATATCTACTATTATATTCTCTGTGTGCAGTGATATCAGGTGAAGCTTATGTTGCGATTAGTCTTAATTTTCCTTGATTATTTTAATAGGTTATAAAAGTGGCTACGGATATATGAAATTAAAGGGCATCTAACGAGTGGTTGAAGATACTTTGGGAGATGTTGGTTTTCAAGTCACAGGTAAAAAGGTACATAAGGAACAAGTGTGATCCATCAGCAGATCACGTCACTGCTTAACATTAGGCAGGATGGTAGTCAAACGCTTGTTCATAACACATTAAAAAAGAAATATTTTGAGATTTGTTCCAAAGTTTGTGATACGTATGTAATATGCATATACACAGATAACTACGCTGCAAACTTTCATTATACTACGTGTTAATAAACGAGATCTGGTAATGATTAAGTTTACCTGATTTCTATTATAAAGCAGTAAGTTATGTATTATATAACTTCAGGCATATTATTCCCAGTATAATGAAAAGTTTGTTAAATAGTTTCAAATGCTTAATGGTCGAATGTACTAAGTTTAAAAGATTTTATTTATTTTGCAAATATACAAATAAATTCGTATTGATGTTTGGGTCAAATGTTGCAACTCAATTTTGGGCTTAAATATTTGTATACACGTATAACAATGCGACATTTTTCTTAATCCAACATGGCGCCTTAAACAAAATTTTAGAATATAATATAGGTTAAAATCCTATAGTACCCTCCGCGTGGAATTTTTTTTTAGATATTATTTCTTGGACTTAAAAAATATAAGTGTTCCTTTGTTATTACGAAACGAAAAATGTTAAAAATATAGTTAAAATAATATATTGTCGTCATAATAAATTTGATAAATAAGATTTTGAAAAATTTGGGCAGAGAAAATAAAGTTGTTAAAATGAGTATATTTAAGTAGTTATGTAAGCTAGAGTATATAATTAAGCTATTGTTTTCCACTTGAGCAGAGCATACGCAGGCTCATGTTTACTAGGCTCTCAATTACATTGTCTACCTACAGGCTCTATCACGTACCGAGAGTCAATGTGCCAACGTACCTCAAGTACATTTACACGTAACATGTTTTAGAGAAATCTATTCTATCTAGGTAAACTGTGAACGAGTATACTTAAGGTATATACATGTTATATACAAGTATAAATAAATATTGACTCGTTGCATAATAGCGAAGTTGCTTTATCATTCATTCAGATTAATGTTGAAACGTTTACGAGTATAACAGTTCGGTGCGAGTTTGTTGGAAAACTGTCGTAAAAGTGAAACTTATATGTAAATAGAGTAATTTTAAGTAGGTTTGTGGGTCTTTAAGTGGGCTGGGTTAAGATAAAGTGTCGTTAGCTACTCAAGATTGGGAAATTGGTTTTATTAATTGGATTTTATAACTATTTGCCGCTAATAAAATTCTCAATTATCATAAGGTATGCTTTTGCACAACACACTTATTCTGTTTAAAAGTTGTGTTTGCACAATTTTGCAATATTAAATTCGTACATTGTTGTGGACACTCGTTGAAGTCTTTTATATGGCGCTACATTATTTACAAAATTTCAGATTAGGTATAGTATAGTAGAATTTGTAAGTGGGAATTTAGAATGAAATTTCTGATTTCTGATCCTTTGTTATATACAAAGGATAAACTACATATACAAAGGAAAATAACTCATATGACGAGAGGCAGGTTGGGTTTGGGTGGTGGTGGGTTTATCCCTGATAAAATAATAGCTTACCCATGGTGGTCATCGGCGGTGTAAGTGACCTTCCTGAAGGAGCCATCAGGTTGCAGCAGAGAATACTCTCCCTTTACGACATCTCCATCGCGCTCCTCGTGCTGGGACTTGTGGTCACCAGTGTGGGGGTCCGCCACAGAGTAGGCGTAGTGATATTTGGGATGAGACTGTAAAGAAATGTTTTGTCATTAATGCGAACAGGGGCTTTTTTTTAAATAAAAAGGAATACTTTTCTACATGACATATCTGTCAGTCGTGATCTAGGTAAAAGTTTCATGCATTAAAAGTTCCCGGGTTCGACTCTCGCGGCGAATAGCGATAATCATCAATGGAATAATTTAAAGACCGTTCCAACAGTGAAATAATATATTTCGAGGAAACCTGCATAACTTAAGGGAATAGAATAACTCAATAGCAGGTGCCCTATAACACTCACTACACTTATCGCGTTAAAATCTACGGTGAAATATGGGGAGCTAGAAAAAGCTACGGTCTGTTATATTTTAAGACTCATAATTTTACTTTTAAACTTTTTTGAAACGAAGCAATATAAACTTACTTTGAAACCTTCTGGAAACGAAGCAATATAAACCGAGACAAAAATGACAAATATTGTAACACTGAACCTGTTGCAAAATTTTGCAAAAGCAATGAAATATTGAGTATGGAACTTTTTTTACTAAGAATGGGAATATACCCTTCATTTTCAGTAACACAAATGAAACTTACGTAGTAATCTTGGTGATCATGATGGTCATCGTGGTGGTAGGCGATGGGGGCGGCGTGTACCAGGGGAGCGGCGTGCGCGAGGGTAGCTGCGTGCACCAGGGGAGCAGACGCGTAGTGGCTGTCGTGGTGTACCACATTGTGCTGGGACGAGTAACCATGGCCTAACAGACCAGCGTTGGCCACAGCAAACGCCGCACTCACTGTCAGAATCTATAACAAAAATAAATACTCAGGTCTTATAATTCGATGTAGGCAGAAGCAAATGTCTAAAGTGCACCAAGTGTATTTATTGTGTTTAGTTAACGCGACTTGATAGGTGTTGACCCCATCGCCGTTATAGAGTTCACTCGACACTAGGTTTCTCCCTATGTTCTTTCTCACTGTTGCGTATATAGGCTCTGAAAAAGCGACCTAGTGGTCCACGTATGTAATTGGACTCATAAATCCACACGAACCCACAAGTTGGCTTACTGCCAACATATGTAAATACCAAGGACATAATAAATTTGAAACGAAATTTCTGAGAAAATTCGTGCACTCGTCTACTCACTTTTGTGAACATTTTTTTGGTTTGAATAGTGCGTGACTAACATAGTTTTGATAAGAGCTAGTGGGTTTTATAAGAGGCTAGCGTGAGTCCGGTGGGGGCGCCGAGCGCGAGTCCCCCGCGTCGCAAGGCCGACCTTTGTTTTCCACCACCAGAATTCTACCAAAAATTACTTAAGTGAACTTACTACTATTTACTACACTTATTATGTATGATACTGGGTCAATGTGCCGTCATAATGCATTGTAGTTTATGTAGTGGTGGTGGTCATTCATGGATACGTGATCATGGACTTTTTGCCGGGTCTCTGTTTTAGTAGGTTATGACTATAAAAATAAAGTTGTTCTAATTTAATTTAGTTATTGGCTGTTAGGTCAATGTTTGGAAAATCCCAAAATAATACATCATCATCAGCCATATGACGTCCACAGCTGGATGAGGCCCTCCCCTAATGATACATACGTATGTAGGTACCATTGGGGGAGGCTCTCCCTACACATAAACCTAAATGTTCAAGTCCCATAGCCTACGATATGTCAGGAAGAAAGACAATGGATGCCTTATATTTACTTCAATCAGATCTGCATCGGATATCATCGAGAATAATATGTCAATACAATAATACCTTAGGATTATAATCCGTAATTTACAGAGGACGGAGCACCTTTAGTAATATCCACCTTATTTAATGGTTTTAGTTTTCATATGTGAGGGCACCTTTAATTTAGCGTAATGTATAGGGCGTTTATAAAAGATTGGTTTGAAAACATTAATTAAAATAATGGGTTAAATGTATAGATTGACCATTGAATTATACGTTGCCGTTGTTAAAAAGGTTATAGTTGCTTGCAGTTGGATAGAAACAACTTCGAGGACAGGGTAAACAGAAGTATTCGGCTTGGTTGGGCAGCATTTGGGAAGTTACGTCGAGTCTTAGCATCAGTGATCCCACAGTGCCTGAAGACAAAAGTCGGCAAGCAGTGTGTCCTACCTGTAATGACATACGAAGCTGAGACGTGGACACCAGCGGCCACGGCTGGATCACGCTCGGACACAGCTCAAAATCGCACAGCGTGCTATGGAAAAAGCTATGCTCAGCGTTTCTCTGAAGGATCGAATCAGAAATGAAGTAATCCAACAGGGAACCAAAGTCATCGACATAGCTCATCGGTTTAGCAAGCTAAAGTGGCAGTGGGCCGGCCATATTAGCTGTTGAACCGATGACCGTTGGGGCAATTGAGTTCTCGAGTGGAGACTGCGTCTCGGCAAATGGAGTATAGGATGCCCTCAGGCAAGGTGGACTGATGATATGCGCAAGATGACTGGCGGAATCTGGATTCGAGAAGACGAAAACAGATCACAGTGATGATGATAATTTATTTTTTTCTTCAGACAAAAGAAACAAAGTCATTCTCTGCTAAGGGCCTGTTTGTACCTTTGCCCTTGACATTTTTCTTCCTCCATCAGGTCACAAAATATATAAAAAATCCCATGCTAAATCCCTATTAAGAAATGATCCACGAGGGCCTAGCGTGGCCACCCTTGGATGTTGTAGCTCGGGCTGTTCTGGGGGCCCCGGAAATAAAGTGAAAGTGGCCACCATGGGGTTTTAGTGGGTGGTGGGTGGTGGTAGGTAGGTGGTAGGATTTCTACACCAGCGTCGGAGTATCCTTAGTGGATCACTCCACTATATTAAAAAAATGATTATCAGCAAAAATGCAAACTTTCGTCTTTAAAATACGAGTATATAAATGTATTTAAAATATGAGTATTCACGGCAAACGTATAAAATAAAAGTAAAAGGCAAACCACAAAAAACATTTAACTATAGACATTGTCTTTACAATATATTATTTTCTTCATTTGCTTCCTAACGACAGACATCACAGAGGCCACAATAAAACTGTTTAATGTATCATTCATAGATATTTAGTAATTGTATTCTAATTATAATAATCCCATAAAATGTTACATTTAATTTTATCATAAAGACTTCCCTTATAGTCGTCTAAGTGGCTATTGTAAAACCATTTAACAAAAATGAGATCTTATTTGATACCATCAGTTCCGGATATACCGACCTCAACAATGAACCTCGCGGAAAACAGTATCAAGGTTAATAAATATAATATGGAAAGCCATTGTAAGTAAAATACTAATGTTAGTCTCCACTTAACCCTTTCGAGGACACATTCTGCCCGTCGACATTACAATAATAAAACTTCTATTGTATAGTGGCCTCGAAAGTGTTATTATCATCCAACTAAGTCAACAAGTGCCTCTGCCTCCCCCGCTGTGGGTTTATAAGGCGTGAGTTCTATTCATTATTACGGTCCAGAGTCATTTAAGTTAAAGATCACCTTGACTCAACTCTTACCTTTGGATATAATATCCATGTGAACTCAACAAATGGTTTAGTTACCTAATCTGACTTACCGGGAATCGAAACCTCTACTTGTCTGGTAGGGAAGCGCTCTCCAGCTGACTACTAGTTAGTGACGATGGTCCCTTTATAAAAAAAAATATTTTCACGGACTTATATGGAGGTGCTGTACGTACTGGTGAAAACTCAGCTCCCGGCAATCCTGCCATGAGTAAATGTTCTCTCATTTACATCGACATTTATGCTATTTTTTGATGGCAGAAGATGGATGCGAGAAACCGAAAACAGATCATAATTCGAGAGGTCATGCAATTGGAGAGGTCTATGTTCAGCAATGGAGAAATATGGGCTGATGATGATAATGATGTTGGTGGTAGTGTGCAAAACTGTATGAACAACGTTTTGAACTTGATTTTATTCTCTGTAAAAAAATTGGGTAGGTTGTTTGTAACCCTCAATTGCCCTCAATTATCAATAGCTTCATACTATATTAACCTATTTACAGTTGTAGTTTGCAGTAATTTTTGTGTTGACTTATAAATAAGTGTTTCGTTAAGTACAGGAGATACATTTTTACATACTAATTATTATAATTCTGAACAATATAGATTAAATTAAATATGATTAAATTTACTTAACTTATATCAGAGAAACCTGTAAAAACAATTGAATGACTAGTCAGGGAAAACGATGATTCATTGATTTGTGTGAAACGAATGATTAAGGCTTAAGAACTAGGTTAAAATAGCAATAATACATTATCGTACGTAAACAGTATCATTTTCCTGCAAAGTCAATTTAAGAAAACATAAGTTTTGTTGTTATCACGTCGACAGGCATGTCAGGGGTATGTCCACGAAAGTATCAAATACATGACGAAAGTGGCGACTTAGGCCATTCATAAATAATATGATCTATTACCACAGTTAATCAACACACATCTTACTACAGAACTGACATAAGTAATATCCTGCCTCTATCCATTTACTAGTTAACTAGGGATTACGTACGTGACTTAACGTATCTTCCGTTAAAGATAAGAAATAATAAATACACGCTATCGAATTAATAACCATTTAACCTCTATACATGAAATTCATGCCAGTACACTATAATATATACCTTCGACACATCAATTTCGTCAATCGAAATAACCCATACTTATAGTAATTTGAAACAGTTTGCGACACCAGTGGCCCTAAGTGTGCAGCGCCGATTTATCACGTGTACAATCGGGGACCCATATAGCTCAGTTGACAGTTGTCAGCTGACAGTAACACCGTCATGCCATACCGGGCTGTAATATTGCGATGCTTAAAATATGCGCCGAGAGAGATATGAAATGCTAACGCAACAGCTCGTGAGTAATTACTCGTGACTAGAGCTTATACCTATCGTTCTAAATGTAATATCTTACTTGTTCATTCATAGATAAAGTTGTTTGTAAAATGTTGTTAAAAACGAAACTGGTCTATGAATGTGTTTATGGACATGTTAAAATATCAATTTGTCAAATCGATTATCTTGGCGATTAGCTTTTTTCGCACTTTTTGTGCGTAGAAAAAATGTGTCAAGGTTCCAATGCGCGTTGGTAGTTGTGTGCGATGATTAAGAAGGTTGTATTTTTTATGTCGTTTAAAAATAAGTTTTTCTTATTTTATTTACTTAATGCGTGTTAAGTCAGTATTTTTTGTACGTAATGCCTTTCTATCTTTCATATAGATTAATGTTTCTCAAATCGATTCTTTTAAAAATATTTGTTGCGTATTAAGTGTACCTACAGAGTTTTTACAATATATGTAGTTAGTTTATAATTTAAAAGTCATTTTCTGACATTGTAATGTTTTAGGTGGCAATTAGAACTTGCAGTCATGCACCTCTCCAGGTCTATTTCTGCAACCTCCAGCAGGAACCCACTTCGTTACTACATACTGTTCACGATCGAGAATGGATTCTAAGGTATCTCTATATTACAATATTTTACCGTACGACCTTGAAGCTGTCTCAGATTATGTATCAATACTTGTTAAGAACTGTCATTAAATTGAAATTGCTTCATTAATATCCACAGTTGAAATTCTATGCCACACTAAATAACCGTAGTGACAAATACCAATACCAAGGCAACATAATAATTAAGGTGAATATTGACGTATGTGTATATTCTTGCTATTTATTTGTAGAGTAGTTGTGAGTTGTGAATGCGTAATTATTTATCTCTCTATCATCCCACATATCAACGAAAGGGAGAGAAAGTTATGTTGTAATTTCATCTGAGGAAAACGGTTTATGGTTTAGATAAATTTTACAGTGCGCAATGTCCTATTAGAACCAATAGTGGCGAAATGTATTATAGCTCTTTATTATTTTCTGTCGCCTACAAAATGTTTGCGTAAATTAATAGTTTAAGTGAGATTGATCGCCAAAACATGGTGTAACTGTAAGTGTATTCATAATTCTTCCCCTTCAAAAATAATTTAAAAAAAACATTATAATATTCATTTAAAACTGGAACGCTATAAATATTGTACCAACCGTGGCCCGATTTTCGTTGAAAGTCCTCATCATTTCATGTACAAGGGCTCTGTCGCCAGATAAAAATACTACAGTGTTGCAGTGTATAAATTAGTACAATTTTATTCATTATTCAACAAGCCAATTTAATAACAATTATCTTTGGTTCAGTAACTTTGGTATTCCGGAGCTGGGTGGAAGGCGGGCGCTGAGTTGTGCACGACGGCGTTGAATCTGGGAACATACAACACGTTTTAGGCCCATAGTTGTTTATTTTACTAAAAGTACAAAAGGTGGAATTCGTACTATAGTGTTCTCTACTGGTCATAGGCGCGGGTCAGTATTATGAAACAACTAGCTGACTTGCCAAACGCTGTTTCGCCAATATACATCATTAGCAGAGTTTCTCATACATATAAATCTTCCTTAAGAATCACTCTATCTATGAAAAAAAAAGTATTAAAATCCGTTGCGTAGTTTTAAAGATACAAACATACATGCCCTATGTGACAGACAGTGGGAATCAACTTCGTATACTATATAGTGATAAGCAGTATTCAAGTATCAATTGAGTTTAGTTTGTCTCTGTTTCACAAACGCACTTATAGCGGGACAACCGTTACGTGAGCTTACTTGAGATATGTAGCTCGAGGGGAATTACAGAACACAGAGGGTCTTATACTCGCAGTATCAAGATATAGTAATTCACGAGTAGACAACTCTAATTATGAATTACTATTGTTGGACATAAATCTATTAATCGTGTTGTTTAAATGCTACCTGTAAATCAACTGTGCATAATTTAAGTAGTCAAGTAAATAATATAAAACAATATGTGCAATCCATATAAATAATATACGAATGGCAAATTATAAGCTTCGACCGCACACCCTTTTTGTGTTATTAAAGTTTAAATAAACTACATTAAATTGTAGGGGTGAAGGAAAATGTTGTGAGGAATCTAACAGCAATCAAAAACAGTTAAGTCTAATGCAATCTAGCGCCTACGATATTGTGTAAATACACATGGTGAAATGTAGGCCAATATGTAGATTTAAATTCCGTCTATGGAATTAAAGGAGTCTAAATTGTATAAAACAAAAATAGTAATTAGATTCATTCATTAAATTATATTATTATTATCGTCAAGTGAAACACGTCGAAAAAGATGTTAGTTCAATATTTTTTTTATATTCAAGTAACGTACTGTACTACTGAGATTACCTTTCGTAAATGAAAATAGTTTTAATCAATTAACTTATCGCGTCAAAAAGAAGAAGATTAAGAAGTTTTTTTTTCAATTTTAGTTTATTTTCGAATCTTACCCATTGTGATCATCAGCGGTGTACTCGACCTTGCGCACGGAGCCATCGGGCTCCACTAGGGAGTAATATCCGTGCACCACATCACCGTCGCGGCTCTCGTGCTGCGACTTGATATCTCCAGTATGGGGATCAGATACAGAATACGCAAAGTCGTACTTCGGATGAGCCTGCCGAACACACAAATGTGACATTAAAAACGTGACATTAAAAATAATGAAGCCACACCGAACTAAGTATATGCGAAATGTGAACATTTAACCTCATAAAGATACTCTTGCAATGAGGGGTCTCGAATTAACGTTCCCCAACTAGATATTTCGCCATGATATTGAGACACTTTGTAAGGAAGCAAGGTAAATTAGAAACGTGACCTTTAAAATTTACTTCTATGAAGAAAGACTGTATTTACATATGTATGTACATCGAGTAAATTCTAGCTACACTGCACTGAAGTGGAAACAGTATGACACTAACTGTATTTATTCCAAAAGCCGACATTAAAGGCAATGTAAGGGATGTTTGCAATGGTGCAAATTTGCAATGTTCGAAATGGTAATTTTGTCATGCATGAAATCCGAAATGTTTCCAAAGTATACTATGTAGAAATACTTATACATAAACTCATGATCACAATTACTATGGGGTGGATAGAACTTGGGAATGTTGGGTCATAGATCACTTTTAGCACGACAGTTGGGTTTTTGATGGATCCGTGATTGGTGGCAAGCCCATCACCTTATGCCTCCCTTTTGTGACTCAAATATTCCTTATAATTTTTTCATTAGGTCTATTGCATGGCATTGAATTTAATGATCCTTTTGGCACGCACTTCCTTATCACCGGGATAATCCTACCTTCTTCCCTGGCACTGTGACTCAGAAATATTCAGATTTACAGCGGTGCTCAGAATGGATATGTGAATACACTTACATATTCATCATGACCATCGTCATAGTGTTCATCATGATGGGCATCATCATAGTGGGGTTCAGGAGCATCATAGTGCACCAGGGGAGCAGCGTACACTGCAGGTGCTTCGTAATGAGCCAGTGGCGCTTCGTGGATTACAGGCGCATCGTAGTGTAGCACTGGAGCCGCATGGAGTACTGGGGCATCATAGGCATGGGGGAGCTCGTCGTGGCGCACGATGCTCTGTGACGATACGGCGTGACCGTAGGGAAGGGCATTGGCTGCAGCCACTGCAAGGGTGAAGACTGATGCGACCTTGAATTGAAAGTATACAATTTAAAAAATATAAGCGACGACTTTTAATCTAAATCGAGTCTTTTATAGGTTTATACAATATAATATGTTATGGTGTACGGATTTCATAACATTTTACAAATAAACATTTGGTGTAGTCCGTGCAGTGCCGTGAAGGTCGTTTATATTCAAAGTTTCATATGTAAATCTTGTTAATTTTAAATTATTACTGAACACATCGAGTGCGATGATGCATCCATATTAACACTGAAATAATTAAATAATCACATGAAGCTACAGCTAGGAACAAATATTACTTATTTTACTGAAACGAAACAATGATTTAATTCATTATAATTGATGAGAGTCATGAAATATTCAAATTGATTGACGTCTTTAATAATTTGAAAAGGAACTTTTTTTAGCTTAAATTAAATTGAGACATGAACGGAAAGTGTTGGTAAAATGATAATTTCCGTCGGGAGCAAGTAATTCAGGATTTTGCAGCGTTAACTATTCTAAAAAAATAGCTTTGACTTTTATTACTAAAGACTTGCTAAACTTCCTTAAAAGTATTGATGAATCTTTAAAAGTCTAGACCTAGATTTATATTCATAATATTAAACACTTACTTTGCTGAACATTGTTGCAACTGTTGTTAACTAGTGTTATCAAATGATTGATGTCAATTGGACGGTGACCATCGCTTTTTATATGAAACAAATATTAAACAAGAAGTAGTCGGACAAATAGTGGGGAAGTTCAATGGTGCATGCGGCCCTCGCTCTAACAATAACAAAGGTCGTGCTAAAACGCGATTATTGACTAGCTATATGTGTCAGGGTGTCGGTATCACTCAAGCTTTGGCAGTAGTCGCACTGGATATTAGATCTTATCACGATATATTACAAAGACCTAAATAATGATGTACAATATAAAGTTCAATTTCATTTCAGTGTTGTTACGATGTCTATCTTTTTCGCTACATGAATTGTTTTGTATTTGTATTTACGATAAATTAATGTATATGCGTAATGTTTAGTGGGCATATGGCCAAACAAGCTTTCTAGGGACGGACGGACGGTTCATTTGGATAAAAATAATTATATATAATATTCTATTTTGTGCAAAATATTTGACAACACAGCGACATTGTACATTCCTGTGCAAATTGAGGAAGCATATTGTGAACAGTTTGTGATAAGTGAGATCGTGCAGTTGGTGTTTATGTATGAAACTGAATTTTGACGAATGTTATTTTATGGAAATAGAATATATCTATTGAAGAAGTAGTACGATAGAGATAGAGCCTATGCTATCTTACCTCGTAGTTCCCGCGTTACCGGGTGTAATACTATGTCGTGTGTTGTGTTACTGAGGAAATATTTTTGAAACGGGAATGGAATGTTTATACGGAGAAATAAGGTGATGACTTTAGGTAGTTCATTCCGCGTACCCTAGAGGTCGATTTTTATTATCGGACTTATACGCTCACGTTTGTAATCTCCGAAAGAGGGTGGATAAAACTAGAATCTAGAATCATGAGGACTCTTCGGTCACACTTAGTATAAGTCTTTAGTTACAAGTTGCTAGCTAGCATAGCCTGAATGAACATAAATATCGTTCAGGTCCCATCGTCGG
>SJJU01010699.1:0-14114 GCA_012932125.1 Conopomorpha cramerella | reverse complement strand
ATGTTAATTTCCACATGCCTTCGAAACGGCTTGACGGATTTTTATAAAGTTGTGTGCTTATCGGGTAAGTCTGAACCCTTATTATAGCTGTATTTTTTTCAACAAGCGGCGTAAAAAGGCGACCTCTAGGGTACAGAAGTAAGGCAAAGCACACCAACATCCTTGCTATGGCTACAGGGACTACATAATATAAATGGCAATTCCTTAAGTCGACCACGTCGCTGCTTAACATCAGGCAGGATGGTGGTCAAACGCCTGTTCATTGTATTAAAAAAAGGGCCCTTGTTGCCCTGTTGCCCTAAGGATCTGTCTACCCCTATTAGGGGATTACGTACGTCAGTAAATGTATGGTTGTATGTAATTACTGTGATAGGGTGCCTTTCGTTACTCGACGATGATTTACGATTATTTCGAAATGACATCTGTCAAGTGCCCAGTGCAACCTTCGCCTGTCAACTGTCAACGTGTCATCTTCGATTAATGACTGGTCGCAGCTGCGCTCGTGGTCGCTCATGGAAATTTGACCTTTTCATTAGAATTAATGTATAAGTTGCCTAAGAATTTAGATTGGAGTTAAAAGCAAACTGTAAAGATTAATGATTTCAAGTAATATTATTGAGGGAACAAACTCCCTTTTGTTTTTGGTTAGTTCCGAACAATGAATTTGGAATCGAGAGGCAGTGTGGGGGGAGTGAATAATAATTATGTTCTCCTATCCTATAATGTAACGTCCAAAAACGTGATCAAGTAACGTTTGACCGATTGATTTGCAAAACAAAGCAATGTTTCTCTATCGATTAACAATGTATTCTTTGGACCTTACATGCCCACTATTTTTTATCTTTATTTATTTATGGAAGAACTTGATACAAACATACCCACTATTGCTTACACCACTGAGCGGGTCACAGGAGTATAGTTCGTTAGCCCTTAATTTGATTTCGATAAGTATACTTAACAGTGGTATTTGAAAAAAAATTACGAGTTAAATATTTGCGTTTTTGCCTGAATATGAACGTTTTTTATTTTTTGATTATGTCTATTATGGAAGAATTGTTGTTTTTGTTTTGTTGGCACACTCATTTTGGCAGTAGTGAGTCAAAATGGCAATAAACCGCAGAGCTCTCCGCGTTGTGAAGGTAAATTTGATTATTTTTCAGTAGAAAGTACATGCATTATAATTGTAATTATAATATTCGATGGATGCACTTATAAGTAATATTTTTAATTCATTTTTATGCATTCAAACCCGCCAGGACACATTTTATAAGCCAATGATAAAAGCGTTGAGCCCGCTCAACAAAGTTGGATCATAGGTAAAGTAGTAGGTATTTATTGTGTTGAGTATACTCAACAAAGTGGCATGGTGTAGGTTTTGCTTTTGTTGTTTCTTCTGTGTTTGGTTTCCGATTTCTATGTAATAACGCAAATGTTTTCACTTACCTGTGTTGCAATTGTAACAGTTTTATTGTGCTTTAACTTTGTGTTTTTTGTCTTACAAAAGAATAACACATTTACGATTTTACAATTACTTGATATAAGAAAAAGTTTAAAAAATTAATGAGTATTTTACAGTATATAATAATAGTATTCTATTTAAGTACCTATATTAGTATTTTAATTTATTTTTTATACTTTTTCTTATACTTATTTTTTGTAACATCCAGAGTTTACTACACGCATATTATGTTTACTGCATTTTGGTTACGGTTCATAATTACTGGGCTTGGTTTTTCTTCTTATGATCATTCAAACATCTATGCTAGCTTTTGCTTTCTCTTCTAGCATGTGCTTATTATATTCACAGGATTCAAGGTCGAGCATATACTGGCGTTGGTCCCAACGGTAAACGCTGCTTCTGATGTAAGTGGGGCTACGAGCACTGACGATGAAAATAAGGAGGAAATCGTTAGCATGCTTAGACTACGAGGTTCTATATCTTCTGAAGCACCATCGATTGCTTCCTGTCTTGAAGGGATAGATTTATCTGGCAATGAATCCGACGATTTCACTCCTACACTCCAGCCACGTTCAGAGCAGCACGATGACGTAGATAATGGCATAAGCGAAAGCGATGACGAAAGTACCCGAGCACGAAATATAAATTTATTGTCGCACACAATACCGGAGGTTTCTCCCATTTCGAATATACCTTTAGTCACTACATCATTTATACTTGACCAAATGACGAACTCAGCTGCACCATCCCCTCACAGCAGTTTTTATGGGGATTGCAAAGCTACCCTCGTACTTGGACTATTGGGCCGCTGACACCCGTTACTCTAAAGTTGCCGATCTCATGTCATTGAAGCGTTACCAAGCCAGACATATATGCAGATGCCCATCCCGTCACAAAAGTCAAAAGATACTGCAAAGTTGGGAAACAGAAAGTAGAAGTTCTCTACCCAGACATTGTTGAAACACGGAACCGAATACGGTCGGTGCACGTACTGGAAAAAAGGTTTTACAGTGTACTGTCTGAAATGCAAAGTAGAACTGTCATTTTAATTATCACCACACAAATAAATGTTTAACTTAAGCAAGTTAAACATTTATTTCTTTTAATATATTACATTATTTTTTCATTCTAATTGTTGTTTTTATTTTTCTAAACGAACTTAGCATCTCATTGACTTTGTTAAGCCCGCTCAACAGTTACAGCGGCGGTATATATCTCTTATCATCTGTTTTTGTTGAGCATACTTAACATAGTATTTTGAAAAAACCGTTAACGGGAGATTTTTTTCAGCATTTTTCCTAGCATCTTTGTGGGACTAATAACAATAAACAACAACAAAAAAATATTTTTTTACGAATAATTTTTTTGCCAAATTAAGGGTTAGTAACTGATTTGTAAGTTAAGTAAAACCATTCTAATTCGTCCTAAAAAGGTTTGAATATATTTCTGAACGGTAAAAAAAACAAAAGATAATCACGTTCCATTCTGGAAGGGTTACAATAAATTTCTTTTAAATACTTTTCTGACTGGCCAGTACACGGCTAAAAGAAATGCGATACAATTATTGATGAATCGATACCTTATACAATAAATTTAAGTCTAAACAACCAAATTGGTGTTTCCATGCACTTTATTTTATACTGACCTATCCCTATTCACCAACATTTAAAGGCTGGCGATATTGATGACACCATGAATATATCACTCAAGGGAAAATTCAACGATAGCAGCTCTGGAAGGAACTATATAGTTTCTAGGTGACATCACGTAGGATTTGGTGGTTTCTGTACCTACTTTTCTGCCCACAGGAGAAAAACATCCGAATACCAACAAGCCAAGGATTTGTCGGAAGTATTTGAAGCTTGAATACGCGCAAGAACTTTGGGACCACGCCTTGAAAATAAATATGGCCGAAGATACCATGAGGATGCAAGAGAAAATTATGGAACACGGGAAGAACACACACTCGCGACTGCTTGGACGGAGTTCCTAAATAGAAGTGGGAAATTGTAATCCCGTAAGTAAGTTATTTTCACTAATCATCACAATTACAATATCACGCGTTTTTACAATAGATCAACCAGGAGAACGGCAAAACGTCATCCATACCAGGTGGATTTGCCATTTACGCGAACCAAACGGTTTGCGTCCACTTTCATAATGCGTACCGCCAGGATGTGGAACGACTTGCCGGAGTCTGTGTTTCCTGCGCAGTATAGTTTGAAGGTCTTCAAGTCCCGGGTGAATAAGTACCTACTGAACAAGTGTGCTCCATCGTAGACCACATCGCTGCTTAACATCAGGCAGGATGGTGGTCAAACGCTTGTTCATAGTGATTAAAAAAAAACCATGGAATTTACAAAAAAAACATTTTACTCATTATCATCTCATTTAATTACATTTTAACAGCGTCTGTTATGTAATTTTTTTTTTATACTTTATTGCACCAAAAGTACAAAGGGTGGACTTAATACTAAAGTATTCTCTACCAGTCAACCTCACAACATGGGAGAACATAGGTGCGGGTCAGTATTAAAAAACAAACATGTAAGTAAGTACAATAAAAAACCTAAGTAGGTCTACACAATTACAAGTAGAAATACAATTGACATATGTAAGCGAACATCCATAATTATATATGTACGTAAGCATAAAATAACATAAATATATACACACATACGCAATCTATCACAAAGAAAAAGAAGAAAAACCTAGATAGATACTTATTAATCTATATTTACACACTAATATATATACACAATTACGTACAATTTATATACATAAAAAAATATAATAATAAAAAAATTAATAATAATAATATGACACATAAGAAGTTATTAGTTATACTGTTGGAGAAAATGCGTCTTGAGAAGTTTTTTGAAAGAAGGACGAGAGGGTGCTTTCCTGACATCAGTGGGAAGAGAGTTCCATAGGCGGACAGCAGTCACAGCAAAGGAATTAGACATGAAGCCAGATTTATGGGTAGGGACATTTAGAAGAAGGTTGTTGGATGAGCGAAGATAACTAGCATGGTTAGATGCTACAAATGAAAAACGATCCTTTAAATAGTTGGGTGTTTGAGGGTCAAATAGTATACTGTACAGAAGGCAGAGGATTCTAAGCTTTCTGCGCTCCCGGACTTTCAACCATTTGAGTTTTGCGCGGTACGGTGTAATGTGGTCATATTTCCTCAAACAGTAGATAAATCTGATGCCAGTATTGAGAAGACGATCTAGTTTACTGAGGGGCTCCTCAGTAAGATCTAGGTAACACACATCAGAATAATCAACAATAGGAAGTAGGAGGGAATTAACTAGGGATATTTTGGTTTTCTCTGGGAGGAAGTTTTTGAAGCGGATAATTGAGTGAAGAGAGGCGTAGAACTTTCTGCTTATAAATTCAATATGAGCCCTCCAATTCATCTGGCCATCAATGACTAAACCTAGATTGGTGACAGTAGGAGTAAAAATAATAGGGCAGCCATTAAACGACAGATGTAGACTGGAGGAGTTAATCTTAAACACTTGTTTCTGACTACCGATTATTATTGCTTGGCACTTGTCTGGGTTAACAGATATACCATATCTGACAGACCAGTCGTAAATTTGTTGTAAATCATTGTTGACAAGTGTCAAGATATTTTTGATCTCTTCTGGTTTGCCGGAAGCGTAAAGCTGCAGGTCATCCGCGTAAAGGTGGTAGTGAGAACGAAGATTAGGAGTGACCATGTGGATAAATAATGCGAAAAGAATAGGAGAGAGAATTCCACCCTGTGGTACCCCAGCCTTGAGTTCGCACCAGTCGGATACGTCCTGACCAGCACGCACAGCTTGCTGACGTCCACGAAGGTAGGAAGAGAACCACTTTAAGACCGAAACAGAGACTTTAAAGTGTGTGAGAACGGCCAAGAGGATATCATAGTCCACCGCATTGAATGCATTACTGAAGTCAATAAGCACCAATACCGTGACCATCTGCTATATTTTAGAACACGGTTACTCAAACTTATTTTAAATACAATAAATTTCAAACAGGAAAAAAAATATATCAATCGGATGGGTGGACTTATGGGCTTGTCTCTCTTGTCTCAAAATGAATAATTTGAAGAAGTAATTTTAGACAGTAAAGCGTTCTAAAATTTACTATTCTTAATTCTGATTTAGAGCACAAGTGCGCGTTCATTGTGAAGAAGACTTTCTAGAGTTTGGCTAACATTTTCAATTTAACCTTGTATATTTACCATCAATAGACATTTCTTAGATAAAAAAACACTTCACACCTTTTAATCCCAAGCCAACGCCAACGCCTTACATGTGTTAAACATTTCAGGAACTCGCTGATACGGCGCATGTTAGACGGTACCTCCGTGCTGGACGCGCTCGCCGCCGGCCGCTCCGCCGACACAGACTGCCAACACATCTACCCCAAGTGCAAGCTCGACAAGAAAACCGTTGTGAAAATGCTAACACAACTCGTGCCTTCGTGAATTTTGTAAATAAATATGTTATAGATGTATTAAAGTTTCATTTACGGGTAATGGAATGGAAACTCAGACCAAACTAGATTTGCAAGCCGCGGAGCACCTTCCAGTGTATTCCACTATTTCCATTTTTTATTGGGAATTTTCAAACTCAAAATTTTCTTATCTAGATGTCGCTAGTAGATATCCAGGGGGACTTCTGTCAGTTATATTTCAGTGCGTTTTTTATTTTTATTATTTGGGTGAGTTATTTAGACTTCAGACATTATTGTAACATGTAGACAAACAGTAAAAAAAATACTGTCGCCTTCAATACGGACTGCTTGAAGTTAGTAATTTCGTTGACATTTGTCCCCCTAATACAACTAGCGCCATCTGTCATAACTAAGAGAAACAGGGGCCCTGAAAATTCCCCATCAATAGCAATAACAATGGAAAATGTTAATAGTCTGCCTCTTTTGTCTTTGCTCTTTTGTTCTTGAACCAAACTGTCACTTTTAGTGCCAAAATGACAGTTGGGAATCAACTATACCCTGCTACGCAGTAATATACAGAAAATATTGCCTCACTCTTGCACTTCCGTATGTTTTTCATATTGTTCTCATTTTTTATTCTAAACGTCAATATTGATTACAAGTAGGTAGGTTGTTTTGGTCTGAATGGAAAAGAACTTGTCAGGATGTGAGATCGCAGTTTATTTAGTAAGCAAGAATGCCAGTATTGGCTATGTGCGCGACGGTGGCGACGCGTAGCGTTTACAACATTTGCGGAAGCTGTCAAATAATAACAATGTAAACATTGTTAGTTTTCTTTGCGAATATAAATAAAGCCAAAGATTAAAATAGTATTGCTGACATTATTTAAGTGCTATTTATTCAATAGTATTAATGTAAAATTAATATAATAATAAAACACTTACTTCTTTCTTTTCACAGCAGCAATCCAGTTTTTTCGTTGTTCTATTTTGTAGGACGCTCTTGGGAAAATATAAAATGTACATTTGCTATTGAGGTCGTTAGTTTTACAGTTAACAACGCATTTCTTCGCTTTGATTTTGTTCTGCAATCAACGATTTGACAGCTGATCATCCGCATTTGTTTCCAATTTTTGCCGTGTTGTGCGCTGCGGTCGTTATCTGTCTGCCACTACTAGCTTTGCACATAGCCAATATTGTATAACATATGTACAAACTATTAAAGAGATAAGCCTTTTATCCCGGTCATTGTCTGTTATACAGAAAAAATCACCCACATCTCACTAAGGAGACCCCCGACACAGCTTTCAAGTGGAAGATAAAAAACACTTCACGCATTTATTTCCAAAACGGGGTAGGCAGAGGCACTTGCTAAGCAAATGCCCACGGTTCACTAAGCGTATTTAATCCAACGTGACAGGGGGTGAGCCCATCGTCGTTATAGGGTTCACACACCTTGTGGTGTGAGCGTTTCATCACGATGTTCTCCTTCACCGTACGAGCGTCGCGTTGCGGACATAGGCTCTGAAAGAGGCCATGCCAATGTTACACGTCCATTAGCCGAACTCGAACTCGCGATCTCTCGATTGCAAGTCAACTATCCGATCAAGTGGACCACATACGCAAAGAGGGAGATATTGTTAAATAAAACAATAGAAAATACAAATTTAACAATTTATTTAATTAAAGTCAACACGAGTCCTATCTACATATCCTGATATGCTCAACTGCAACGGAATCGCTAACACATTGTTCTGCTTATAAACCATAGTGAATTTAATTTACAATTTAACACTCCGAATGCCAACTTAACACTTGCCGTACAACTCCTTACTGGTTTTACATAATACTATGATGCATCAAATATAAACACAACATTTGATTTAAAACTTCTTTGATATTGATTCTGCTTACTTTATGTAAGCTATATATTTTAACCGTCGTATTCTAAAAATGGCTTATTCCGAATATCTACACTAGAAAATCCATCCCAGGGTGGATTGTGGGAAAACACGCGTTAAAGAATCCACCTCATCATGTAAATTAAATTTTCAATTGTATGGCTGGGTGGATAATCGAGCGCGCATTTTCCGAATATCGACCTTGGATTTTCCAGGGTGGATAAGCGGATTAAGCCCTAAAAATATTCAAACATTGGCTGACAGCAGCACTCATGAGCAAAAATTCCGAGTCACACAAAAGTACACAACACATCTCGAGTCAAAGAAAATGTTTTTTTTTTAAACAATGAAATAGAGAAAAATAAGTATTGTTATCTTGCATTCAATATTACTCCACTTTCAGAACGAATCATTACATTTTTTTATTTAGTTTGCTAATTTCTCGAAAGTCGCTACGCTCGAAACACGCTACGGTGTTCTATGTCAATCATCAATCAAACCATCTTTCGCCAAAACTTGTGTTGTAAGCCGTTTTGGCGAAAGATGCTTCATACAATATTAAAAAATTGTCACTGATTGACAATCGACACATCGAGTAGTAGTGTCTTTTTTTTTAAGAAACGCACACTGACATAATAAAAGTTTAAACTGAAGATACGTCGAGCAAACAACTAAGGCAAGCTGAATGCTTATCTTCGGTTAAGGTTAGTAGTGACCTCTGTGTCATAGAGGAAAGGGAAAATGAGTTTAAAACTGCCTCATTGGATCAGTTGACACGTGACACGGGCAGTAAAACGAGACAGAGATAGATCATCGAGAAAAAAGGGCATATTATGTGCATTGTATTCATGGTGTTCATTATAACTTTTAATACAAACATTGTATTAACCAAAGGAGTTGGTCGTAATGTCTTCGGCATTCAAAGTGTTAAATATTACGTACCCTTATTGGGTAACATATTTTTTTAAATAGTCGTTTCAACCTTAGTATAAAATTGTGTCGTTATGTACTTAAATACGTTTCTGATTGTGATTGTGATGACATTTCTGCAACAAGGTTGCGCTCTATTTGGTACTTGTACAAGTTAAATAATAGTTTGGGTATAGGTACATAAGGTGTAAAATAGAATGGTACCATGATTTCCTGTGCTTTATCCATACACATTGTCTTATCTGTCAAAACATTTGACACTGCGAACTGTGCAGCGCCATCTAGTAATCTTTTTGTGTAACAAACAACAGCAGTTCGATTTGGGTCACTACATCGTTCGCTGACGAAATGATAATCAGTGTAGGTATCGATAATAGACAGTGATGTGCACAACATTGGACAAAATCACCTCGTAACACTTTTCAAGTTTGTTTTAAGCCCACAACTATATCCGTAATGAACCTATTTTAATGACAATTTGTCATGTTGGAAATTAGATATTTAGGATACAGGTGTGCAGTACCAAAATAAAGAAACCAGAATAACTATGTACACTCGAAAATCAGTCACCAATTCTCTTTCGTAGGCGAGCAGCCTTAACATGTAATAATTCTCTTTACATAGAAATATTTTTTCTAACGTTAGAGCTTTTCACATACGTCTTTCTGAGTGGAAAGTACCAAAAACATTGCAGAGGAAAACGACATCAACATAAAAGGCAAGTAATTGAAAGCACAACTTTGTTACAATAACGTCATAATAATAAACTACTTAATAAAATTTACATATTAAAGTCATTACAATAAACGCGTAGTGAGCATTTTATGTACCGACAATAGACGATGCATGTTTACCTACTTTCATCCACTTAAAGCGTTTCCTTTTCCGGGCTCCAAAATAAATTGACTCATTAACGCCCAGAAGAATACCTGGGGATCAATTCTGCCACACTCTCAGAGAGACACATAATTGAAGTGGTGGAACGCCCGTGGGGCAAGAAGTAGAGGGGGGGGTACCTACCTAATTATGTGCAGCTAGCGTACTGAGCAATGTCACTTCTGCCCCCTGACCCGCTCGCGCCTTTTCACCCCCGCAAAGGTCTGAGAGTTCCTCCGCGCCCACCTACGTCTTGCCCCGCGGACGTTCCGCGAATTATATGGTTAACCTATAGTTACATCGATCTGGAATCGCAACGACAAACGGATGTGGATTGCTTGTATCATCGCTCTCATTTCACTGTGTAAAACAGCGATGCGCGTGTTTTTTTTTTGCCACAATGACGGCGATGTATCAACGAGAGTATATCAGACTTGGCCACCAGGTTTTTACTTTTATTGCCGTGTAATAGAGTACAAAATAAAGTGTCAGTCTCCGGAGTACAGTGGGCACTAATGGGTTAATTCCATCGCCGGCAAATAGGTCCTAAAACCTTAACGGATTCCAAATAATTTTAATGACGTAGAATAAGTAGATGTTGCACCAAATGATCACTTTGTTAACATAACATGTGCTTATGCGGGCAGACTTGGAATAAACTAGGAATATACCTATATTCCCTAGGGACGCGGGATCCACGCGAATAATAAACGATATTTACACAATTCTTCTCCCGAACCGTACAGCTAAAACAAATTATTCTATGTTGTGATTAAAATTATGAAATACCTAAAAGTTATCCTTCGTAAAGGACTGTACTGTAAAAAAACAATAGTAGATAGAGGGGGTACAGTCAAGGACAGGTGCGGAGTTGTTTACTTCAGTAGGCGGCTTCAGTCTGCGAAGAATTATGTACACCTTACGGTGACATAATTTGAGATGTCGCTAGTGGTCAAGTCACGTGACATGAAAATGGCGTTAGGCACATAGCACTCGACTCTCTGAATTACTGAAATTTGGTCTAGTGACGTTTATTCAATAGAATAACAAAACAAATACCTTTATAACAACACCATTGTTTAAAAAAAATTACAACCCTTGACTGTACACGAAAAACTTTAAAATGTGGTAACTCGTTGGACAAACGAACATAAATATGTTTTCGAAACCACAAAAAAAAATTAAATAATCTTTAGCACATTTGACAGTAAAACATATAAATAAAATATAACACGACGTTGGCAGTTCATTCAAATCCTTGGCATTTGTGTTCCACTATAGAGGACTTTTATACAAAATTAGAAGAAAATATCTTCTTTATTTTTATTTAGTTCGAATTCATGACTTAGGAGAAAAAATAAATTTCAACAATTTGCATCTCATTAAAATTAATATGGCCGACAAAATTATAAATTCTCGAAGGGCCGCTCGCTATACATCTCAACGATTCGACAATAACTTGTGTAAGCTTACATAGAACATTACATTTCTATTCAATAGACGTTATTCAGTTGAACAAAGTATACTACCTCACTCAGACTATAAGCTCTAGTATTTATACAAGAAGTAAGGACAGACGCAAGTTTTAAAATATGTGTCAAATAACTTATGTATACTGCGTTAAAAAGGACCCCGAGCAATGTTCGTCAATATGAAAACTTTATTGTGGCTTTGACAATGCGGTGATATTAAAAAAATTATGTATCTCCATACAAAATAGACAGATTTTTGCTTCGGGAGATGAAAATGTCATCATGTATGTAGATGAAAAAAAAATCGATTCATTTCCCCGCATTGTTGCCATAGTAAAAGTTGTTCGCTTCGATTAGCACAACGAGGTTTTGACGACCAATGCTCGAGGTCCTTTTACACTGTGTATACTCTGCCTACCCCTCTTTGGGATTAAAGGCGTGAAGTGTATATTATTTATATTTAAATATACTCTGATTTCTAATTCACTGTCACTTCGGGACGCCATTACAATGAACAATCGTAGCAACAGTAGACTTCGAACTCCCTTTTTGGAACTCGGTATCATCCTTAATGTTATGTCTTCTTAAAGACAAGATTAAAACCAGGAATGTCGAGTGGCGAGACGAGAGATATGATTGGTAGTTTTTTTTGTGGCAGTGAATTAGTAATTAGCTCAGACCAAAAACACCTACACTTGCAATCCCAAACTGACGTTTAGAATAAAACGAGACAACGATATGGAAAACATGCAGGAGTGAAAGAGGAAGATATACTATCTTCTGTCCCTTACAGGCGTAACAGGGTACTGGATCTAAAGTGTCAAATTGGTAGTAAAACTGACAGTTTGGATCCAGAAGTGCATCATTTAACATACATTTTAGTGGAAAAGACAGAGACAGACTCTCGGTGGTACGCGGCTTGCAAGTTTAATAGTGTTTGGTCAGAGGTAATTAGAGTTGTTTCTTTCGTTTGGTACCTGGTTAGAACGAGATAGCATTACACTTTGGACAGTGTAATTGTACACTAGTTTTACAGTTACGAACTTCGTAATTCTTCACTGTATTTTAATTTCCCAACTACTAGAAATTATTGAATTATTATTTAATGAAATGAGGCTACAAATAAATAAATACATTATAATAAGGTACGCTGAATGCTTATCATTGGTTAATATTGCGCCGTAATACCAGGCAAAAACTTTCAGCAAAGTAATAACTTTTTTTTTAAGTCGTCCAAAAAAGAAAATAGCATTGTACTATCTAGTTCATGCATTAGATTTCAGTTTAGCCGCATCCATTATACCGCGCCTTGGGTATTTCCAGAGAAAGGCCGTTGCCTACGTGAATGACACAACTGTCCTCTCTTACTAGTGCTAAAATCTGCCTTCCTTTCACAGGTTATTGTCAAATCGTATTGATTTCGGTAAAAAAAAACCACGAACTCACTGATTAAAAAATTGATAATCGGATCAATTCACGTATGAAGGCACTATTTTGTTCATTATGAAGAACCATTTTTTTTGGTAGAGGCGTTTAGAGTAGTATTAGTAAGTATTGTCTCGTTTTTTTTTATTCTTAGAAAGGAATGTTGTATATAAAAGAAAAAATAGCGCAGTGATTTTGTTTTTCTAAATCAGTCGCCTCATAGAAAATGTGTATATACCCAAATGTATGTACTATATTGTAATATACTTATTAAGAATTTAAATCTATTTCATTAGAGTTCAAAATCGCAATGCAAATTAATATATAGATATTCTTTACAGTTTTTAATACATTGTGAAAAAATGTTTGTCTCATATTAAATGCAAGTGCCATTTCCATCTAGTTTCTTGTAATTCGGTTATTTTATGTTTGGTGTTGAACAAAAGTATTGTTCAATTCGTACCCAACAAAGCCCATTCTCATTTAACATTTTCCATATGCTAGTCGAGTTTCAACTTTGATACCACAGCATAAGGTACATTTTCAAACAACCACCGGCCAAAATAGCCGAAGTACCGAAACCAAAACGGCTATATCATATAGACAGTGGTACTCATTGGTTAAGAAAAAAGTACTTGTACAAAAGATTTAACTACTTACAAAATGCTCAATTTCACGAAAGCGTACAAGATTAGCAATTTCTGCGTACAGATCGACTAATGAGAGCTGACACGTTCACAGTACTAACACTAATGCAATTTGACTAATCTACTATATAAAATAAGTCGGGTTTTCCTCCCTGACGCTATAACTCCAGAACGCACGAACCGATTGCCACGGTTTTGCATTCGTTGGAAAGGTCTCGGGCTCCGTGAGGTTTATAGCAAAGAAAATTCAGGAAAAAATTCAACAGAAAAGCGGGTAAACGAAACGAACCCATATGGTGGCGAAACGGAGTTCGCCGGGTTTGTTAGTACAGCATGTTTTTTTACTCGTGTCACTAAGCCACTCAGGTTTTATGACACATCTTGTATGCCACGTGGCTGTCATCTGAATATGAAAACAATATCTTTCTTGACCGACTGTAGTTTAATACGGTACGTACTAAAAGCCAGCCGTAAGTACGCAAACCTCAGCCGCTTTCGTGAAAGAATTCTTAAAAAATATAATGCAAAATGTACCTTGTCTGGCAGGTAATAAATTTCAATATTCCATAAAATAAGGTGGGTCCTTTCATAAAGAAAATGCACTGGTTTGTTCCGTGTGGTCGGGTCCGGCCGATACTGGGAGTTGCGTGTGTAAGTTTTAAACATTAGCAGTACATTTTGAAGTAGGAGTTTGCGTACGCCATAGGTTTCACGTCTGGATGCGGCTGCGAACAAAATAATGTGTTTTATATTTATTTACATTTGACACATACACTTACGAGCGTCTGTGGTCCAGTTGGTCGGATACTTGACATGTAACCGGGAGGTCCCAGGTTCGAGTCCGGCTACTGGACGTGTACCAATCGGACTCTTTTTCAGAGCCTATGTACGCAACACAACGCTCGTACGGTGAAGGACAACATCGTGATGAAACCCGCACACCATAAGGT
>SJJU01010697.1:0-16037 GCA_012932125.1 Conopomorpha cramerella | reverse complement strand
AACTTAACCGCCTGCGTTTCGTTAACCAATCAGAACGAAGCAGTACTGCTACTACAGTGCTGCCAACAGTGGATGGACAACTCAAGTCAATTGAGAGTCTCCACTGCGACACGGCCATCACTGACCCTCACCCGTCCACGGGTGGAATATCTGTGAACAAATGGATCCAGAGAGTACTACTGTTCGGCGATCCTGACCATATATAACACTTTTGTGGACACATCCCGTCCGTCGATATGATGACCATAAAACTTTTATCGTCTTAAATTGTGTGTCCCCAAAAGTGTACATAAAACTTTTATCGTCTTAAATTGTGTGTAACCAAAATAATTAAATAATTCTCATTGATTTAATTTATTCTAATGACAATTTCAATCATGATGATAGTTTTGATAATATAAACTAGGTACTTAAAAGAATACCAGATCAGCAATTATTCCTGACAATTCACAGTATAAACATACGCCTTCCATAGTAATCAAACTAGTATAACACAGTCCATCGGTTATACATCAAACACGTTTAACACAGTCCATCGGTTAAACATCAAACACGTATAACACAGTCCATCGGTTATACATCAAACACGTATAACACAGTCCATCGGTTATACATCAAACACGTATAGCACAATCCATCGTCTATACATCAAACACGTTTAACACAGTCCATCGGTTAAACATCAAACACGTATAACACAGTCCATCGGTTATACATCAAACACGTTTAACACAGTCCATCGGTTAAACATCAAACACGTATAACACAGTCCATCGTCAAACACGTATACTACCAGTCCATCGGTAGCAATGATCAATTTTAATAAACCAGTCCATCGGTTTAATCATCATTCGACCCAATCTCATCTTCAGGCGTTTCATCAATGGTTTCAAATTCAGGAGGCACTTGCTGATCTGGGACCCTTTTTACACGGTCATGTGGGTACTTGTATGAAAAGTGTGAACGACTCGTTTCGCTTACGCCACTACGTATGCGAGGATACTAAACATGCCGCCGCACCAACGGCTCATCTTGCCCAACTTAGGCAAGGGTAACTTCACACTAACAAACACAATGCGCCACAACGCGATTACAAACTATAAACTATCGTGATCACTTATTTTGATCTGAGCCTTCATCTAGTTCTAATTCTATAGGGACCTCATGATCTGGGATCCTCCTAACTTATGTCATGTGTCAAAGACGGGAGCTTGATTTTTCATCCTCTCCCTCACTACTATACGCCATTTTGAGGAATAGCACGAATAACAATCAAATCACTATGATTCAATGTTCTGCAATGTTTTTCTATGATAACACACACTACACGTGACGGTTCCTGGATACGATTGATACGTCTACTGCTTTTACTCTAGATTCAGATGCCAATATTCCTTTGACTTAACCAAACTCACAATAATAACTTTACACTTTAATCATAACTCAACATAATTCAATGTCATTTCTCACAACTTTATAATCAATTCTATACGCGCAACCATACACAGTGGTTCGCCGAGTCACATAGGACTCATTTTACGATCTCCCCGAGATCCGACCTCCGCCAGCACCACCTGCCCACCGCGTACTCAACTACACCACTAGTGCAGGCATCGATTTCTACTGAGCTATGGCTACAGGCTAGCGACTGGTACGGTCTACTTTTACTCTTTTTTACGATCTCCACGAGATCCGACCTCCGCCAGCACTACCTGCCCACCGCGTACTCACGGACTACACCACTTGTGCAGACACCGATTTCCACTGAGCTACGGCTACAGGCTAGTGACTGGTACGGTCTATTTTTACTTTTTATTAACATTGACATCTTCACTCTCAATCAAATCAATTCAACTTCAACAACAGTTATATCAAAGGAATTTTGGTTCTGGGTCATTGGTCTTATTCTATCGTGAGCGTACTTGTAAGTACATCGAGAATTTAATGATTTCAAAGTATACCGATCTCCATCTAACAATTCAATGATTTGAAAAGGACCCTTAAAATATCATTTAGGATATTCTTTAGTATGATAATGCAATAGGTATTTGATAAACGTGTCTATAAGCACAAAAACGTATTACTTTAAATCACTTTTTCCGCTCAGCTTCCCAGTTGCAACTAGGTATGTGTACCGTATGCCATGGAGCTGTCACTTTCGGGATGGGATGGAGTTCAGTCTGTAATTTTCCTGATGCTGATTTTGCTACTTTGCACGTGACACAACTATCAACGAATTTCCTGACATAGCGGCTTATTCCTTCAAACCACGCGAGTTATGGGCATACCACAGATAAAATATTCTGTGTAACGGTTTATTATTTCATGTAACTTACGTTTTTTTATCACCGGTCACGTTACAATCTATTTCACGCTCGTCATTAGCCACTACAGTATTTACTTTCAATCTATTCTCATCATTTCTGATAAGTTCAAATTCCGTAGCCGTTATCGTAACAGAAAACCTCGAATTCAAAATTTCTTTACCTATCAATAAATCACTTAGCAGAAAAACGTCAGGAAAAACATGAAATAAAATCTCGATCGTATATGAACCAATCTCAACTTCGCACAATATCTAAGGTACACAGAACGTTCGCTTGCCCAATGTCAGTTAATGAAATAACATTATTGAATCGTTTACCACTTAAATTTGTCGCAACATTTTCTTTAACAAGCGAATATTCCGTTCCCAAGTCATAACAAACATTATACGACACACCTGAGTGTTCCAGAAGGCGGGTGGATCACGCAGAAGTCCGCGCGACGCTCAACCCTCGGCGTTGCCGGCACACTCCCGGCACTGTCCCTGGCTGTAGATCCTGGACACACCCACTCGCGATGTGCCCCGATGTGCTTCTCACAGTACACGATCGAAGTCGAAAGCAGACACTTGTGTTGTTCACCCGAGTATCAGTTGATACGGGTCGGCAGCTTCACTTTATTTTTGTTGTAGTAGAATCTGATTGTTTATGACCGAATTTTCCTTAAAAATGACATTTCACTGTCGTTTTTGGTCGTAAACTTCGCTTGTTTATTGTCGAACCCGTAATCATTACGTCTATCACTTAGCTGGGTAGATTTTCTCTTCAAACACATGAAAGTCTGTAATTTTTTCTGTAATGTCGTGTTTGAATTTTAGTCGTAACAGCCAACCGTTGCAAGCGTGGCTCGTGTGCCTACACAGTCAATACAGCGATTTCTTCGTAGGTTAGATTTTTTCACTTGGTAATTAGTGACGTAATCAGTCGCCTGGAGAAAGCGGCGATATTTTCTCCATCTTAAGGTTTCTCGTGTTGTAGGTATAATTGTAACAGCACTTATTTCAGACGTGATAAATCGAGCAGAAAACAACTCCTTGAATTGCAGCCAAGTCATTCCGGTACAGGTTATTTGAGAAAACCACGTGGATACCGATTATCTTAACACCTTGCTTATGAAAAGAATCAGGTCACTTCCGCTGGGAGGATTATCAGCAAAGCAAAGGTTAACCGTGTTGTACCAAGCACGTGCGTCTGCTTCAGGCTTCTCTGGGTCGAATTCAGGCAGCTTAATTTGTGTAGTCATACTCGCTGGTTGCCTTATTGCTTCAATCAAACTCAACATGTTGCTGTTTTGTATCTGGAACATTTTCCGTAGTAATTCTTCACTTCTTGCTCGAGGTGATCCCACTTCTGATGTCGGATGTCGGAGCCTCGCCGGCGTCAGGGCCGCCGGCCAGTGGAGAAGGAGCGTTTTCCATTAGGGTAGCTCGAGCAACAAATACACTTGGTAGGACAATAAGTTAATTTAATTCTGATAGCCTATGAAACAGACACACTCGTGATCACTCTTCGGAGTCCAGCCCCAGTATCCTCTGCGGGCACCCCGCCCTTCCGAAGTTATAGTCTTCGCTCCCACGTGCATGTCCAGGCGTGCCAACTTAACCGCCTGCGTTTCGTCAACCAATCAGAACGAAGCAGTACTGCTACTACAGTGCTGCCAACAGTAGATGGACAACTCAAGTCAATTGAGAGTCTTCCACTGCGACGTATATATATATAGTGCGACAGATAAAAAAACAAACATATTATATAACTTCTAATTCTTTAGTGTATAATTATTTGCTTATTAATAATTCTACTTCATCATAGGCTTTAGTTTTGAGCCAGGCCAATACTACTTTTTTACACTCTACAATGTTCTTTGAGTAAATATTAAGTTCCTTATGTAATACTTGATAAAGGTTTGTTGATAAGAAAAAGTATTGTCTTCGACCGAAAGCAGATTCACAAGCTTCTGTAGTTAACTTTAGACATTTTCGTCTAGTGTTCATGTTTAATAGATTATGATCAAATGGTAATGATTTATGTTTTTTTAACACCACACATAGGACGTAAAGTTTCCTAACCGACAATACATTACTAAGACTATAGAGGCTGCTAGTGGGAAACCGCGATGGCTTGAAGAAAATTACTTTGAGCACCGCTCTTTGGGAGCGTTCAAGTTCTAAAAATCTTGTTTTTGTAGTTCCTCCCCATATTGGAATACAGTAGCATAAGATTGATTCGACAAGTGCTGTGTAGATTTGCATTATAAGAATTTTTGAAGTGATGTGACGAAGTTGCTTAAATACCCAAACAAGTTTACGGACTCTGCCCATAAGCAATTCAATGTGAGGATACCAAGTCAATTTCTGATCGACTACTACACCAAGGTATTTTGTAGATGTAACCTTATTTATAGTTGGACAGTTACAGGGGTGGATATTATTGCATTTATGAGCTCTAATTGTATAATCTTTACTTGGTTGCGTGTTCTCATATTTTGAGAACGATATGAAATTTGTTTTGGCTGTATTTAATGTCAGAATATTATTTTTTAGCCAATTTGATACCTTCATTAGTCCCTGCTCAGCTATTTGACGAACATGATTCCACGAGGATCCAGAAAAAACTAATGATGTGTCATCTGCATATGTTATTATAGATCCACTCATTATTTGTAAATCACATAAGGTGTTAATGTATATTAAAAAGAGGGTAGGCCCGAGGACACTCCCCTGGGGAACTCCGTACGTTATATCTATCTCTAAAGTGTTTAAAATAATAAGTCATAATGACGTTTTGAAATAGTAAATTAGGATGATGGAATTGTTAATTTCTTGAAATAAAGTATCTATCTTATTATAAATGCGCTGAAACTCGAGAATGGTTGGACAGATTTGGCTAATTTTGGTCTTGAATCACACGTGGGAAGTCCAGGGAAGGTTTAAAAGGTATATTTCTTCCAAAGCACGCGGTACAAAAGTGACTTCCTGTGGCAAAACAAATGTTTTAAATAAAATCCGACCGAGTGCGAGTCGGTTTATATCGGATCCGATTATTTAAAAAAGCATATACGGCGTACGGGAATCCATAGGTACGAAAGCGTAAAATTAATGCCTTCTTCCGAAACACTGAATTTGTTGCATAAAGCTTACTTGGATAGCCTCCCTGTCGCCGCAGACTTGCTTCGTCGAAAGTTTCTACCTAAAGTGATAATATGTGTTTGAAATTCTGTGAGAGTTTACTCTTTCACCTTTCGTCATCGTTTTCCTATTGATCCAGTTGGTTTTTTGATGTTCCTGTCTCTTTCTATCGAATGTTTGTGTGTCTCTGATGTTGATCATGGCGTGCGAGCAATATTTATTTTTATCAGTATGAACAAGAGTTTGACCACCTTTTATTTAAATCCAATCTAATCTTCTGGATTGGTCTCCTACCTAATTCCCCATGCCTGTATCAATGACTTATCACCACATTTTGAATAAATTACGAATGAATTCAGTTTTTGTAAAATATATTCGCGTGGTTCCTCAATTCTGAGGGGATTATGTCTGGCTTTTTTACGTTGAAAGAACCAGAAAACTTGTACACCATTCGTTTTATGTACCCCAATAACAGTGATACACCTTCTATGGTTGGGTTGCATACTTGAACTTGGTTTGAATACCATGGCGTATTCATAAAATTAAAACAGCGCAGCGTAAGGTATCAAAAGCTAGGTTTATTTTGGCTATGAGCTAGCAACTGAACTGAAGGCCCATATTCAAATTCTTAACTCCTTATTATGCTAAATATGGCCGAAGGGTCGCTGTGATCCTAAGGTTTTGCCCACCTCCTTTTGGGGATTACTTGGAGTGTATTTATGTATGTATGTACATACATGCGAAAATGAAACATTTTGTTTCTATAGTAACGTTTTAGAGCCATTGTGCCGTGCCTCTCGGAAAGTTATACACCCCACTTCAGGCTTTATGGGCGTGAGTGTATGCATTCTTAAACAGTAATATAAAGTTTTAATGCATGTTTCGTACAGCGTTTTGAAGGCAACAGAGGCTTTATTAGTACGAAAGTAGGTTTAGGCAACATTGCAATATGAAAATATGAAATCTCGGGAGATCATCATCATCATCAGCACATACTCGGGAGATATTGATGAATAATATATCATTTGCGTCTGTATGTTGCCTTCTCTGTTTAATTCCAAACAGCTGTAACTAGAATACATGTGTCACCACCACAGCCCAACTTTTCCCGTCGTGAGGGTCGTTAGAGCTATCCAGAGGACGGGCAGCAACGCGCTCTGTGAGCCACAACACCATTGCGATCGCCAACCCGCCTGCCAAGCGTGGCGATTATTGGAATTTCACCCCCAATTGCGGAAGTCAATGGGGAGGCCCTCGTCCAGCAGTAGACGTTATGTGGCTGATGATGATGATGCCTGGAACCAGTAACCTTTCGACCGTTATGCCTATGTGACCCATCCACTTGGTCACTACCGAAACAATACGGAGGATGAAATGTAGGTCGCTTTTATAAAAGCTTATTTTATCAGCTCGCAATCTCTTCAACCGACAAAGTAGTAGAGAGATAAAGAAATCCTTTTCTTGAGCGTAAGAACCTATCTTAGGGCTGCGTAATCCCCTCGCTCGTTGTTATTTCAACCGTCGTAACACGAACGGGCAACGGTGTCAGGTCTTAGTGTGAACCGCCAGGATGTGGGACGACTTGCCGGATTCTGTGTTTCCTGCTCATTACAGTCTGAAGGTCTTCAAGTCGAGGGTAAATAGGTACCTAATGAACAAGTGTGCTCCATCGTAGACCAGATCGCTACTTAACATCAGGCAGGTTGGTGATCAAAACGCTTGTTCATAGAGATAAAAAAGTCTTTGATACGGTTTTTACCCAAGAAAGCGGTTGGTCACTATCCTGCCTAGTGCTGAGTAGTCTACGATGTAGGACGCTTATTAGCTAGGTGCCTATCTGTAGACTAGATACTGCTCAGGAAATTAATATTTCGTAGAAATGTTATGCAAAATACAAAGTTCTGAGTTTGTAAATGCATAGATTAAGGAACATGTTCTTTAGTCCTTTACATACTACAACCACTTCCGTAGGCCCCAAAAAGGGCCTTTAAGTTATTTAGCATCATAAGTTGTTGAGAATGTCATTATGGGCTTCCCAGTTAAAAGTTGCTAGCTCCGTATCCCCTACTTAGTTACTTAAGTCCTATGGTAACCCAGTGGTATAAAGGGACTTTACGAGATGGCGCCACGCCGCGCCGTCCTGTCCTCTACGACTGCTCTGGCATCGGACCAGCTCCCCTAACATCAGATGAGGTGGTGAATCTCAGTATCAAAAAAGGACTTACTTTTGTAAAGGCGGTCAAAATTGGTACTAAACTCTAAAGGATTAACTAGGTGACGATCACAATAGAACAGCAATGGTCGCAGTGGTACTGGGCACAACAGGGCCCTGCAGAGCCATACAACAACAAAAAAATCTCCTAACTACTAAATAAAACAAAAATACTTAGTATTATTAATTATTGTCACTTTCAATACTGACTTCTTGAAGTTAATTCATTTCTTTGACGTTAATCCCTTCCTAATACAACTAACGCCATCTGTCGTAACTAAGAGAAACAGAGGGCGCTGAAAATTTTCCACTAAATATTACATTTCCTAAACCAACCTACCTGCCTACCCCTCTTTGGGATTAAAGGCGTGAAGTGTGAAGTGTATAAATATTACATTGATTATGGATGTTCTGAAGTATCAGGACAACGTCAGTTTAACTTTAAAAGGTCGGAATAGGGATGGACAGAGACTCTGTAGGACTCATGATCATCCACGTGATGATGAGGTCACCTTTAATCTGAGTCCGATAAGTAAAAAAAAAACCGCAGAGCGCAGTGCGAGTGAATGTTATTTTAAAGGTGATAACCTCAACTCGCTGATAGGGTTTGAAATAAAGAGTAATTTGCAATGTCATCGACCTTTGACGCCAAAGGTCACGTGGCACTGATATTTTTAATGCAGGAGTTAGGCTGTTGCGTTGCTTTGAAACTATTAAATTCACCCCCTTTCTTTTAACAACTTATAGGTACAGACTAACATCGGGGTCATTATCCGTACCAGCTTTTCTATCTCTCTCAGAAAAATGTAGCGATTCCAAAATTATAGTTGTTTTTGTGACTTACCGAAATATTCATAAAGTTAGAACAGGCTAATACAGGCTGTATTAGCCCACATCTCTATACATGCCTATATACACTTGTGAGCTAGCAAATTACAACTGACTTTATTCACTCTTTATTATGATGCTTTTCATCCTAAGGCTCTGTCCACCCCTTTTCGGACTTAGAAAGAAGGAAGATACTAACACTTAGATAAAAAAAGTTAGTCGACGCTGAAACATTATGCCATGTAATATTACATTGAAAAAATCTAACGAAACCTTGATTAGCTTAAAAAGCTCTACACGCCCGGTTTCCGGAAGGCACATTCATGATAATCTGTAATTAAATCTATCGCTGTCTCTTTTTGACAACCAAAGTAAGAAAGATAACGACGATAATTTTAATGTCAAATTAATTCTATAGCGCAATGTTTGTTTTAGACAGGCCAAGTAAAAAAAGAATTTTTTTTATAACGTTTTAACATCAATTTATAGCGTAACGGTAACTGGGCGTTACCTAGTATTTTCTGAAACATTTCGACCCAATCACTTTGGTTAATCATCGCAGTGATTGATTAAACCAAGGCTGCCCAACCTTTCAGACTGCCGGGCAACGTTCTAAAAGTCTCTGACCACACCCCCTCGTGTTCATGTTCCTATCTACTGCGTGTAAAAGGACCCAGAGTAATGGTCTTAGAAACATTGGTAGGCTCGTCAATAAGAACAACGGGAAAACGCAAAAAATTTGTCTTGTCTTTCTTGGAGCGCTTTGCTAGGGGGACAGCAGTGGACAAGTGTGGGCTGATGATGATGATTGTACGTGTACATCATCATCATCATCAGCCCATACTTGTCCACTGCTGGACATAGGCCTCTCCAATCGCACGCCACTGTGATCTGTTTTCGGCTTCTCGCATCAAGCTTCTGTAGCCAGTACGTGTAAGGTTTTCAACATTTATAAAAAACTCACGAGAAAGGGATAAACCGCGAGTAACACCGCGACGTAGAGCCAGTACTTATATAGGTATCGTTAGGTCGTATTAATGTTCAAACATTAATATGATATGCTCTTGGGAACCACCCAAAAGGTCGTTGGCTCGTCTCAATCAAGCGATAAAGGGGATATCGGCTTTCCGATCCTCTGCGGTTATTCTGAACCGAAACCTTATCTACCTCTGCTATATTTGCGATTCTGTGTTGATATACGATAGTTATGGCAGATATCTGTACGGCCTCGCCTTAACATACACACATCAAAAGTGTCTAGGGATCCAGGACATTTTTAGCTCTAAAAAAAAAATCTCATTTATTTAAATCAAATCAAATCTAATCTTCTGGATTGGTCTCCTACCTAATTCCCCATGGCTGTATCAATGACTTATCACCACATTTTGAATAAATTATGAATGAATTCAGTTTTTGTAAAATATATTCTTGATTGCAATCTTCTAAAATGTACTTGATCCCTAGACACTTTTGATGTGTGTAGTTACTTACCCTTGTATTCATAAAGCTCTAGTGCACTTTTAGTAAAGGTCTCATAACTTGGGGACCAAGTCTACACTCTCGTAGTTGCATCGCTCTGGCATCGTAGCGGAAAACGATGTGCATGGCTGTTTTACTACGGACGACAGTGAAATGAAAGTAACGAAATAATTTCTATTTCGCATTTTTTTTTCATTTCGTCACATTCTCGCCATAGTAAAAATTAATCATATTGACGAGCCCAACAACGTTTCTAAGACCTTTGCTCGGGGTACTTTTACACTCTGCATAGAAGTAGGCCAACTCTTCTTTCTTGTTACATGTATGGTTCTCGTTGATGTGGTATTTCGTATTATAGAATGAATATTAAACACAAACTCTCTTTCTCCACGTAACAGGAGCACCACCTCCAGAGGGCAATATGCGCGGGTCTCATCATACCCACGCCGGAGGTGTTCGCCGTCGACGAGGTGGAGTTCTACGACAGATGCTACCCGGCCGATTACAAAATGCCTAAACAACACATACATATGCAACGTGAGTATTATCCCGTCGCGTTTTTACAATAGTACAACCAGGAGAACGGCAAAACGTCATCCATACCAGGTGGATTTGCCATTTACGTCCACTTTCATAGTGCGTACCGCCAGGATGTGGCGACGACTTGCCGGAGTCTGTGTTTCCTGCGCAGTATAGTTTGAAGGTCTTCAAGTCACTGGGGGTGAATAAGTACCTATTGAACAAGTGTGCTCCATCGTAGACAACATCGCTGCTTAACATCAGGCAGGATGGTGGTCAAACGCTTGTTCATAGTGATTAAAAAAAAAAAATTTTGTCAGTTTAGGTACCATTGACTGAGGTTCCTATGATGAATCACAGGGGTTGAATCATGTTTTAAACGAACGCGCACTGGCATTTAGCAGTAAGCCTTGGCGATTTGAAAAGATGCCAGTTTCTTCCCGGTTCTTCTGGCCAGTAAAAGAAATTAATTCGAACCGGGGATGATTACTTTTGTTTTTAAAGTCATAAATGACGTTCATCTAGCTTTGTGTTATGCTACTGTATATCTGTATGTTATAGCACTTATAAATATGATAGAAATGTTGACTTTGACATTATATTCATAGTTTAAACCGGGTATTACGGTGCGAAATTAACCAAAGATAAGCATCAAGCTTATCACTCAATATTGTTCACCGGGTATATAGGCGCGAATATAAACAAAGACAAGTGATGACGGTGAACAATATTGAGCTACAATGTCTGTGCGCGTTTCATTAAAAAATTATTCAGCTTATCTTCGTTATTTTTCCGAAATGTCGGGTACTACTATTCACAGGGGATACTGTGCTCGTAACTTTTTCGAAGCTAAAAAGTCTTCATTCCGTATTCGTTAGAATATTTAACTGAAGAATGAGTTTAAAGTATAAATAAGTAATAAAAACGCAGGAAGCTGCTTAAAAATATGCAAAGAGCAGACATTTCAGCATTAGATCAAAGGTACCCCGTGGATCAAATTAGCCAAATTTTACTCGAATGAAAATAATCTCGCTCGCTTTAATCACCAGGTTCCATATTCTGGATCAAGTACAGTGCGTAGTTGCATCAATTTGCTCGTTCCGTTACTCTTAATTTCACTGCGGCCATTTGCCCACACGATCAATCTGCACAAGCACAAGATCACAAGATGCACAAGATCTGCACAAGATCATCAAGGTCAAAGGGTGTTTAGAACTCTTTTCATTTTCAAGAAGAATACCTTTTTTTGTTTGTCATGTTGACAGTGTCAACTTTGTTCTGTAATTGATTTGAACTTTTTATGATGCGATGGTATCTTCTGCTACCTCCAACACGAATAAGATGTTGTTTTGTTCTTCGTGGGTCATTTTTTCACGCAACGCAAACCCGAGTTTATCTCGCGCGGGGTCTGAGATGCGTTTCAAACGCGTTTCTTACTTATCGCGTCATGTGTGGACTTTCTCATAGGAGCCTATGACAGAAACTCGTAGGCTAGCAGCCTATGGGTTGCAGTTGCATTGATCAAGCCTTGCAAAGCACCAAAAATAATTTGAAAAAATTTACCAGGAATGTTCTCATAAGCCGTCTATTGGAAAAGTACAGTAGCAATATCATTAATATTACACCGCACACTAGCTCTGCACGAAACTATCAATACCATTTCTCATAACAATGGATATCTGCAATGTAACGACCAGTTCAGTTCAATATTTCACCAATTTAAGCTCAGGAGCGGATGAAAACGGACCTGAAATGGACAATTGTTTTTGATGATATAACATAGCGTTTGTTAATAGGTGAAACTAATTATTTTCCTTTTAAAATTGGCATGGCATGATAATGATAAAGTAATTCCTTAGGAGAATAAAACCTTACACACAGAACAGTTGTAAAACGAGAACTTCATGTCGAAGGTTTATTTTATTTAAAAAAAATCTTTATTGCAGAATAATACAATTGGCGAACTTAATGCTAAGGCATTTTCTACCAGTCAACCCAAGTTGCGGTAAAAAGTTCTGTGTGCAGTAGAGAAAGTGAACATAAATAAAACACAAAGAATTAAAATACAATAACGGAACTAAATACGTCACATAGCTATAAATAATCATACACAATACAAAAAAGACACATACATAAACAACACTTACATTAAACGACATAATTTAAATATGAAAGGTTTGTGTCCTCTACCTTTCTGTTTGCGATCAATGGCGATGCTTTCATACATAGGTTTCACGGTCCCGTTGGTGTAGTGGTCAGCATGTCTGCCTCTATTCCGTAGGGTCGTGGCTTCCATTCCCACCGCTGACAGGTACTTAGGTGATGAGCTTTTATTTAAGTACTTGTTGGATGTGTCTGGGTGTTTTATTTATATGATTATGTATTTAAGAAAGTATATTTCGTTTGTCCGAATACCATAAGTGCTTTAGCTACTTAACATGGGATGAAGGCAATGTGTGTGTTGTTGTAAAATATTTATTTATAGGTAGGTTTAGAGATTACAGATCTCCATTTGTCACGGTCCTGACGTACCCCTTTCGCGTCGTCCACATTCATACATGATCTCCGGTTTCGAGTACTTTTCACACCACCTTCCCTCAGGACATCACCGGTCTGGTCGCTTCTATGCATTTAGCATGGTAATGGATAGGAAGTGATAAACTCGTTCTAAGTCTTTTATCATTTGTCTGGCCCCCTAAGCTATTTGTGTTTCTTGGCAGTGGGCGGGCGCACCCTTAAATACTACCCCCGCCCTCCTCCGCTGCATTAATAACTTCAAACACGAATAATGTCGCGTAGGAACCTTGCCAAGACGTTGTTTCCTTTTTCCTTTTCTTTTTAATTTGCAGTCGGGAATTAAGTAATGTAGAGTATGTTTAGAAAATTATGGCTGTTTGTGTCTAAAGCGGGCTGAACTGGAAGTGTATCAAAAGCATCCTTTTTTCAGAGCCTATGTACGCAACGCAACGCTCGTACGGTGAATGCTCACAAGGTGTGTGAACCCTATAACGGCGATGGGCTCAACCCCTATAACGCTGGGTTAAATACGCTCGCGTGAACTGTGGGTATTTGCTTAGAAAGTTCCTCTGCCTATTCCGCTTTGGAATTAAAAGGCGTGAAGTGCATTTTTCGCATATAATGTGTTCTTGTGTTTTCAAATAGAGGGCGAGTGTCAAATACGGCACTCGATCAGCTGATTGTACTTTTTAACCGACCGAAGTTAATAAAGGAGGTTCTCAAGTCGACGCGTATGGCCAAGATTAACATTATATGTATAGGTTAGTTCAATTATGATAATTATTTTTTTATTAGATGGGTATATACAGGGCTTTGAAAATTAGTCTCATTAGCACTCAGCTGTGTCCAAACCACAGCTTCTCGATTGACTACCAACCTATCTTACTACTAGGCCACAGGCTGATTTAAATGTTACCAGTTACTATTCAATACATAGTATAAAACATAGTCGCCTCCCGCTGTCTGTCCCTACGTATACTTACATCTTTAATACTACGCAACGGATATTCATGCGGTTTTCTTTAGTAGATAGAGTGATTATTGAGGAAGTTTTTTGTGTATAATACATGCATATAATAGCTAAGAGACACTGCCAATTATGTATATTGGCAAAACAACATTTGCTGAGTCAGATACTACTACTAAATAAGCACTTGTCCCTTTTCATCACTTGTAATATCCTTCCAGTGTAACTGAGGTAGCAAATTAAACAATGCCTAACCTCGTAATAAAGTAAGAGGGTTAGTAACTAGGTCTTTGACCTTGCGAGCTTAAAGGTGTTATTATAAATATCACGACATTCGAAAGAATCGATATAATTCATTGGAAGTTCCCAGTAACGTATGTATCGAATCGTAGACGGCTAATTATTGATGCCAGAAATAACGTAGGTGAACCGGTAAACGTTGTTTTGCCAGTATACTTATATGCTATTATATAAAAAATAATAAATACACTTCACGCCTTTTAATCCCAAAGCGGGTTAGGCAGAGGCACGTGCTAAAGCAAATGCCAACGGTTCACCAAGCGTATTTAACCCAACGTGACAGGGGGTGAGCCCATCGCCGTTGTAGGGTCCACACACCTTGTGGTGTGCGGGTTTCATCACGGTGTTGTCCTTCACCGTACGAGCGTTGCGTTGTGTACAGAGGCTCTGAAAAAGAGTCCCATTGGTACACGTCCAGTCGATTTTTTAAAGCTCTCCTCCATTTACCAGGTCTGCCATCACCAAACCCCGACTTCCCTTGACCCTTAACTTGGGACCGTCTTAAAATCTTCTTTCTAACAAAAAAAAATTTGCTCAAAATCTACCGATTTTTAAACGACGAAGTAGCGGCGATGGGCTGACCCCCTGTCACGTTGGGTTAAATACGCTTGAACTCTGAACATTTGTTAAGCAAGTGCCACTGCCCATCCCGCTTTGGGATCATTATACGTGAAGTGTATACACGTCGCGAACAAAATATATAAAAAAGCATATATGCGATCTATATTGGGCAACATCTTTTTGAGCCGCTTAAAAAAATATTTCGCAACAACACTGTTTGTCTTTTGCCCACGTTTTATGGAAATGTCAAACGATAGAAAAGACGTAGTAAGAAATAACACGAAATTTGTAACATTGCATAACTTCCAGTGGCGTGCACACCATATAGGCAAAAAGACACTGCCTACCTTAGTATTTTGGCTACCTGACCTAATAATAGAGATGCTAGACCTTTTTTGTTGTACTCAAGACATAGGCTATCGAAGGTCCTGTGTTTTGTGGGTGAGTTAGGCGATAGGTTACCTATATTTCGTAAAGAAAAGTTACCTTTAATCGGTGTCAATACTTGGGGACCACTGCCTACCTTGTCGTAAAAGCCAGTGCACGCCACTGATAACTTCTTCTATTAGTAAGAGCTTTAGTGTAAGAGCCTTTGTGCGATCCGGAGGATCTGCGTTCGTGACAGCGTTTACCAATGGGTCTACGTATCTGAGCCAATGTACGCATTGCAACGCTCATACGGTGCAGGGCGCCATCGTGATGAAACACGCAGACCGCAAGGTGGTGTGAACCATGTAACGGCGATGGTCCCACCCCCTACCACTTTGGTATCGCGTGAACCGTGGGCAGTTGCTTACCAAGGGTCTCTGTCTACCCCGCTTTCGGATTAAAAGGCGTGAAGTTTACAGGCAAACAATAGGACGTTTAAAAAATAAATGCTTTTGTTGTTCAAAAAGATTTCAAATACTGCATCTGTGGTGTTTAGTTTCGTTCACAGACTGAAAGCTTTTCTGGACCGAAGCCAGCATATTTAAAAAAGCCCTTTTACTGTTTAAGCGATCACTACCACTCTGTGGCGTGGTATTACTGGCGATCATTTAGTGGGATGATATTGGCAATTTTCCTTTTTATATTTCAAGTATGTATATGTAAAAAATCTGGATACTAGAACAAAACACAGTGGCGTTCAATCGGGAGACATATTTGACAGCCATCTGACAGGTTAAAATGGTTCTTTTATTGTTGTGACATGTCGCTAATATCGT
>SJJU01010696.1:0-16673 GCA_012932125.1 Conopomorpha cramerella | reverse complement strand
AAACTTCTTTATCGGCGTTGGAAAAAAATTAACCGTCACATTTTTCGGTTACGCGTCACATTTTTTCCGTTACGCGCCATCTTTTTTTAAATTTAAGATATTTAAGGTTAACCTCTGTTTCTGATTGTAACTATCGGTCAATGTATAAAAGTTAAAGTGAAATAATTGTATTATTTGTATTCATGTGATAATAAAATCCTTTTGTTTAAACTTTATCTAATTTAACTTTATTTAACCAATTTCTGGAAAGTTGCATGTAGATCATTTTGCGAAAAATAAGGCCATAGGTAAATAAGTTTCACTTCTTACGTGTGTACACTAGTAGGTACATACACACATTTTATTTTGTTAGTTTATAGTATGCATTTATAAACCTTCCTCAAGAATCACTATCTTTTATAGGAACAACCCGCATGAAAATCCGTTGCGTAGTTTTAAACATATTAGCCGTGTGGTAACGGCAAATAGAATACATGTGTCACCACCCTAGCTCAACATTTCCCGTCGTGGGGGTCTATGCGAGGCGACGGAGGGAACTCTCCAGAGAACGGGCTGCGGCGCTCTCTCTGTAAGTTAAACGACAACAACCCAGCGATCGCCAACCCGCCTGCCAAGCGTGCCGATTATTGGCATTTCCTCCCAAATAATCATGGAAATCATTGGGGGATGCCCCTGTCGAGAATACTGTCGCCATCAATACGGACAGCTTGAAGTTAGTGATTTAGTTGACATTTGTCGCCCTAATACAACTAGCGCCATCTGTCATAACTAAGAGGAACAGGTTCCTTGAAAATCCAGTACTAAGAGAAACTGTTTCTCTTAGTTATGACAGATGGCGCTAGCTGTCCTAGGTGGATAAATGTCAACGAAATGACTGATTTCAAGCAGTCAGTATTGAAGGTGACAGCCAATTTTTTTTTATTGTTGGTTTACAAGTTACCGAAGTGTCTGGACAATTAATAACTTACCCAAATAATAAAAAAACGTACTAAAATATAACTGACAGAAGTCCCCCTGGAAACCTACCAGCGACATCTAGATAAACATGTAGACCACATCGCTGCTTAACATCAGGCAGGATGGTGGTCAAATGCTTGTTCATAGTGATTAAAAAAAAAAAATTTTGAAGTTGGAAAAATCCCCATTCCCCATTAAATAGCAAGGCATACGTACACGATTTGTGAGATTCTCAGCGCCCTCCGTGCTCTCGGTATCGCCGTACCGCAAATTTTTGAACGGCTGAAAGATCCACGTGATCCAGCTCGCCTCCAGCCGCACCGGGGACCTCACTGTGCACGGTATTGTTATGCTCTCCGACATATAGTACTCGAACTGGTAACCGCCGGTCGAGTTCTCCAATATCATTATTCTTAACGACGCGAGGTCCGAGTACCTCGAAGAGTTTACACGTAAAATGTATAGGATGAAATAAATACAGTTCAGTGGTCTATATAACATGTTTGGGCTATGAAACTTTAGTACAAAGTGAACAAAAAAAAGACATCGGTAATAATTTAATTGAGTTATTTCAATTTTCTAGCAATTTTATTAAGCTGAACGTATTGATTCGTTCGGGTCATTATTATATTTAACAACATGTAAAAATAACGATGATTATTGATTAATTGCTGACTAGTGACTCTGCCTACCCCATCATCAGCCACATAGCGTCCACTGCTGGACGAGGGCCTCCCCCAATGAGATCCGTCATTTGGGGTGAAATGCCAGTAATCGCCACGCTTGACAGGCGGGTTGGCGATCGCAGTGGTGTTGTGGTTTAACTCACAGAGAGCACTGCTGCCCGTCCTCTGGAGAGCTCCCTCGGTCGCTTCTTACGACCCCCATGACGGGAAAAGTTGGACTGGGGTGGTGACACATGTATTCTATTCGCCGTCACCACACGGCTTCTGCCTACCCCGCTTTGGAAGTAAAAGGCGTGAATTTCGTTTTTATCGAAGTTAGTACTAGATTTTGTCCTCTGAATGGAGAAATATAGTCAGGGCCATTCCCATGTTTGGTTCACCGAAGCTCTAGCTGCTTGTCGGTGGCTCGTATCTTCTGGGGACGTGTGCGTCTACTTGTTTTTACCCCATTTCAACGCACAGATTTTCTTGTTACCATACAAAATATCTTTATGCCTATTTTGTTGCCAACTTTCCCCATTCTGGTGTTTGACGGCCAAATTCTATCGCTATTCTTCTGAACAAGTGTGCTGCATTGTAGACCACATCGCTGCTTAACATCAGGCAGGATGGTGATCAAACTCTTGTAAAGAGTGATAAAAAAAAAATTACGGAGTCTTCGCGTCGGGTTCTCGTCGCGTCTTCAGTCGTTAACAGGCTTCGTGTATTAGCGATTACCAAACTCACTCAATGTTCCTTCGACTGCTTAACAGGTCCATGAAGAATATAATGTATGTATGGAGTAATAATTAGGTAGTACCTATAAAATAAACCAAAAACTGTTTGTTTAATTGGTTTGCCTTTTGCATACTGCGTGTAAAAGGACCCTGAGCAATGGTCTTAGAAATGTTGCTGGGTTCGTCAACATGAACTACTTTAACTATGGCGACAATGCGCGGAAACGAAAAAAAAAATTATACAAAATAGAAATTTTTAAGCCTCGGGAGATGACATTTTGAATGGGGATTGATTTTTTTTTTCATTTCCCCACGTTGTCTCCATAGTAAAAGTTATTAATATTGACCAGCCCAACAACGTTTCTAAGACCATTGCTCGGGGTCCTTTTCTACTCTGTTTATTACCGGGGCGACGGCTGTCCGACCACCAAATCTACGGCTACGCGTAGAAGAATGTACATTTATCTCTTTTTGACACTTGCCATTAGAGTGAGACAAAGCATACAACCTGAGTAGTGCTTCACGTTGCAGAATGCGGCCCGAAGAGTCTAGATAATGCTGAAGCTAGTGGTCGATGAGTAAATGTAAAGAAATGGTATGATTGGCTGCATGTCACCATCGATATTTCTTCACCTACATTAGCAGAGTTCAGATGAATAGATTCACTAAATTGAGCATCGTCATATTATATTCAAAGTGGGTTGCTATTGTGCGCGTGCGCAGTGCGCAAAGAGTGCTCAATCGATGGACTATATTATTTGTTATTGGCGCAATTTCTATACATATTTGTATACTGGATGACTGGCCAACGGTGTTACCAAATTTTTCTAAGTACTTCTATTTTCTTTCGCTATTATTTTACTATGTATGATATGATATGCGGGTAAAATATACTTAAAAGCAATGAAAACGACTCACTTTTTCACTACAGCCAGTAGCATTCAGACCCCGTTTCATTACCCGCGAGTGTAGATGATTATTTTGCCTCGGGAGATGACATTTTGTATGGAGAGGAAGTAACAAATTTTCACGCACCCGCATTGTCGTCACATTAAAAGTTGTTCATATTGACGAGCCCAACAACGTTTCCAAGACCAATACTCGGGGTCTTCTTACACGCAGTATATGCGGTAGAATTGAACAAGACTCAAGGACAACCAGGAGAACGGCTAAACGTCATCCATACCAGGTGGATTTGCCATTTACGCGAACCAAGCAGTTTGCGTCTACTTTCATAGTGCGAACCGCCAGGATGTGAAACGACTTGCCGGAGTGTGTGTTTCCTGCGCAGTACAGTCTGAAGGTCTTCAAGTCGAGGATGAATAGGTACCTAATGAACAAGTGTGCTCCATCGTAGACCACATCGCTGCTTAACATCAGACAGGATTGTGGTCAAAAGTTTGTTCATAGTAATAAAAAAAATACTATACTCATTACTCGAACGAACTTCAAAAGCGGCACTGGTAGGATCATACCAGATTTGGATAGGTAGAAGGGGGAACATGGGCGCTGGTGAAGGCGAGTGCTGACGCGTCGCAAGGTGGTCACCTTAAACCTACATTTGGGTCGCTAGTCCCAAACACTAGCGCACAGTTTCCTCCTTATACCACGCTATGGACCCAGCACGGTGAATCCATGGAATGCTAAGAAATTGGTCTCTCTTCAATTACCAATAACATGGCAGCAGCACATGTCTAGGATAAATTACCCACCTGGTATTCATAGGAAAGGTTAATCATGCACACTTGCCCTGACGCCCGACATCATTACTCGTTGTAAACGTCAGATATTAATCTAAATTGGAAAGGTAACATGTAATCGAAAGGGTTAATAGGTATTGTCTACGGTTTCAATGGGCTCTCGGAGTATACAATACTGTTTGCCTACTTATGTAATTATGTATGTAATAGTAAAGAACGTTAAACAACGCGCGCTCGAAATTGAGTTATGTTTGCTTTAAAATACACAAATGATAAATAAAGGAAATTATACTGCATATCAAAATTACTAAAGTGTGTTCCATCGTAGACCACATGGCTACTTAAAATCAGGCAGGATGGTGGTCAAAGGTATGTTCACGCAAAAAAGCTAAAGATCGACCGATCGATCTCCACCAGAATAGCGATTTAATGCGCATTTAGTATCAATTCGATTAGAAGTTAGTAATTTAGTTTTTTTAGTTTAAGTTTAAACACAATGAACAAGTCTTTCACCACCACCCTGTCTGATGTTAAGAAGCGGTGTACTCTACGATCGAGCACACTTTTTCATTAGGTACCTATTTACCCCAGTGACTTGAAGACCTTCAGACTGTACTGCGCAGGAAACACAGACTCCGGCAAGTCAATCCACATCCTGGAGTACAGACCCCTGTTTCACCTAGTTGAAGCACGGGGTATGTCAGGAGCCTATATTTCCTCTTTATAATATTAGCATCGAAAATAAATCTTCTAATATATACAATTTCCATGCCTCAATTTAGTTACCGTACTCCTCCGAAACGGCTTTACCGATTTTTACCAAATTTTATATGCGTATTCGAGAATCGGCTACTATCTATTTTTTATGCATCTACCAGTTGTATTTCTCCCAATACACGGGGTACAAAGGCATCTTATTATGGCGAAATAAATGTTTGCCGGGACAGCTAGTAAATTATAAACATACTAATAGGTACCTTCATATTGTTTCAGGAATTGAACCGTGCGAAGCGGCAGGAAGGAGGACGGCGCAGCGTAGACATGTAAGTGATGTACAGTCGGTCAAGAATCTGCTCTACCACCCTAAGGTTGAAACTCACATGAATGTCATTAGACATTAAGGTTCATTGTTCACTTGTCACAATATACCAGCTCTACCTTATTGACGTTTTAGTGACACAGGAAATGTCATCAAAACTGATAGACCATTTTCTTGGCCGACCGTACCACGTCAACAAACAAGTGCTTAATATTTTTAATCAACATTTTCCCAAATCATCATCATTTTCCTGCCCTTATCCCACTGCCACACTAGGTGGGATATTTTGACTGTTTTCCCAAATAAACACAAAAAACATTCAAAATAGTTTATTGTCTGTACATTGTTACTTATTCTTAGAACAACACTTAGAAAACGAGAACAAAAGACAAGAAACTCTCTGTTTCCATAAACCAAGAAGTTTTATTTAAATCCGTTCCGTAGTTTTTGAGTGAACGCGTAATAAGAAATAAATAATATTTATTCACGACGCACACGCCATAAATAAAAGGATAAAAAAGGAAAAAAAAATTAAACAGAATACAAATAAAAACCAATCAAACTTTCGCGTTCATACATCTTCTATCTTTTTACTCCAAGCGGTTAGTCCGAACTTCAAACGTGGGTTGGATTCTCAGAACCGTATGTCCTGGTATCAAATCGAGCTAAGTTGAATACTAGGACAGACGATTCCTAGAATCCTACCCACGATAGATTTTCCAGTTTGGAAGATCGGACTAACCGACCGATTTCTTACCATCGGCTTAAGATCTTGGACACTTCTATAACGTCTTCCTTGTACATATTCCAGGACAACTCTCGCGAACGCCAGTACCTTCCTGCCCCGAGCATGGAGACGCTGAGTGAGCTGGCGCAGGCGATGGGGGCGGCAGAGTTCGAGCACATCACCGAGGGCAAAGCGCTAGTAAAGCGTCTCATACCGCAGAACAGCGAACCAGATCTGGATGTCATCTCCCATCAGGGTACATATTCCTTAAGTTTTTCCGTAGTTTCGGGGATCTTTCTCTGAGTTGCAGAACGACCAATTTTCCAGGAGGATTTTCGCGGACCAATAGGATTGCAGTATTTGCTTGACTACAGTGATCTGATTGGTTCATGAAAAATTAAAGTCAATTTAAAAGTTAAAGCCCCTTTCTGCAACTCAGCTTTACCACATTAATGATATAAATTATGTTACATTTATGCCTCCGGCACACCAAAAGCGGGTCGTGCGCGGCGCGGGAGCATCGTGGACCCCCCCTTTTTTTAATTCAGGGACATACATGAACCACGACACACCAAAAATGCATCGCGGACCCGCGCTTCTCCCGCGCTGCTCACGCGCCGCGCTGCTCCCGTCGCTACACATCGAGCGCGGCAGCAGCGCGGGCCATCGGCGCTGTATTACTGGGACCGCCATACTGACCTGACACACCAAACATGTAGCGCGGCAGCGCAGCGGGTCCGCTTTGTCGCTTCTGTATTTTATTACCTGAGGCTATGCATGCCACACCGAAAGCAGTTTGAGGGCGGACCCGCGATGCTCCGCGAGCCCGTCACACCAAAAGCAGGGTGTGCCGCGCCGCGCACGACCGGTTGGTGTGACGGGTGCCGCGCTGCTCCGCGCACGACCCGCGTTTGGTGTGCCCAAGGCTTAACGCTCTTTCCGAAAATAAACATTTTCACTTTTAAAATTAAGACCTGTTCCTCGTTGCACATAGTTGCTTTGTAGGTACCATATAAATAGCTTTCATAGGTAATATCTTACCTACTTCAACAAAATAATTAAAATTAATCACTAATTACCGTAATCATATCAAGCACACTGGGTAATGAATGACAGATTTTGTGGAATTCGCGTCAAAGATATTGCCAACTGCGGCGAGGCACACTTCACCAGTTATATTTATGAAACAGGACGTATCTTAAGACTATCTACTTAAGATATTAAGTACGTATCTTCTTTACAATCAAATTGTTTTATTTTTACCTGCTTACTGTGTCTTCAACAGAAGATATAAAACCACTATCCACTACTTGGTAATAAGGTCGTCTACCTGTAATGATCGTACTTTGAAGCAGTTTAACAAAATGAGTTATGTTCGCGGACAACTAGGTCGTTTATGAACCGAAGAAGATAGTTCCAAGGTGGTCTCATGATAAGGAATCCGGGATTTGATGATGGGAATCCCGATAACTCAAGGGGAACTTTATAAAATCTAGATTAGTATTGGTTAAGGTCGATTTGTTTTTCTTTACAATAAACAAAAAAAAAAAAAAATATTCCATGACATATATTTACCAGAAGGTAGTTCTTATATCTTTCACTGATGTCTTATTTTGTATACAGATCATTACAAAAATAGGATCGAAAAGCTTTGAAATAAACACGGAGTTGCAGAATGGAGCTTTAAAATTAAAGATGACAGTATAAAACTTTAATGGACCACTAGCGTGTCAGTATTTGTTCAACTTGACTTAAAAATAAAAGTACATTTAAAAGCTAACGCTAATTTCTGCGACATAGCGAAAGTCATGGAAAATTCCCTATAGTTTTATAGGTATACACATGTTAAGAAGTCTTTATAAGCATTATCTGCCATGTTCCAAGTCCAAACTCAAAACTAAAGATAAAGTACGTTTTGTCATAAAACTAATTGTGGTTCCAGGTGTGATCGGCAAGGCGGGCGTGGACTTCCCCGCGTACCCCAACATCCCAACCACTGGCTTCAATTGCAAGGATGTGCCCACCGGATACTACGCCGACTTGGAGACGGACTGTCAGGTAGTAATTATACTCTTTAAGAGGTTGAAAGTTTTGAGTGGGTTCGTTATTGAACAGGGTGGCCTTGCAACAGGAGCTAAAACTAAAGTATAAAGATCTTTTTATGGTCTTAATCGTGGAATATTATTTTTTCCTGGAAAAATAATTTTCATCAATTCCAAAATACTCTTCACCAACATTTTTCACCTAGAGCCAATGATTTGAAAGCGCTAATATTAATAACATTGGTTATGATTATTAACTTTAATCTAAATATATTACAAAACAACGCACTTTACAATACCTCATGGAAATAATGTACATTACAAATTTTCACTTTAGAATTAAAATATTGTATTTGTTTGGACCCGTATTTGTAAAACAAATGTATATTCGTTTCAGGTGTTTCACATTTGCGATACGTCGCGCAAAATATCGTTCCTGTGTCCGAACGGCACCATCTTCAGCCAATCGCACCTCATCTGCGACTGGTGGTTCAAGGTGGACTGCGCCTCCGCGCCCGCCCTCTACCAGGCCAGCGCCGAGTACTACTCCAACGAACAAAAGAAAACACAAAAGGTCACCCAGGTACTTAGTAAGAACCCCGACCTTCAGGAGATAAGCTCCGACGCATCCAACGTTAGAGCACCAATGCCCAGGAGAGAGTTCAAAGAATTCCCCTCGACAACTGAAAGGTTCTTAAGACATAAGCAGAGATTGGGACAAGAAGTCACGCTAACTCCTACTAAAGCTACAGCTAGAAGTGCTCAAGCCCTGCCTGATACGGATTTGAATGCAAGAGCAGTGCCTACAGCTTTTGAAAAGAGGCGGAAGAACCTTGTGCAGTTAATTGGCAATAATTTTGCAAATCCTAAAACCACTCTACCCACGTACACTGATGCTTCCACTTACAGGAGCACAAGTTTTGACGGCCTGAAGGAAATGCAAGTGGCTGCAGAGTCTGCCTCGTTCGCTAATAGCAACAACAGGCAATACCTTCAAGATTACAACAAAAATGTCAGACCTTATCCAGTGTATACGCCAAATACTAATAACAATAGAGTTGGTAAAACTAAAAGTTCATCATTGACCACGCTTTTTGTGTTCGACAAACATGCTGAGAAGACAACGGCTAAAACTGAAGCTACAACTAAACGGCCTACTCTGCTTCCGTACACCAAGAGTTATGCTCACACTGGGTACGATAAGCACGAACCCTACACCAGACCCGGAGTGTCCCTACTGAAAGATTATCTGGAGAGAAGGAAGAACGAATCAGCGGCTACTACAACTGAAATTCCCAGCAAAGCTTCGTCAAGAAAGGATCAGTTTAGCGCTGACTATGACACCGTTACAAGAATCCCCCAAACAACCAGAAGCGACTCGTACTTCTCTGATACAGCACCATCAAGCAATTTTGACATACATTATCCCAGCACTAATGTCTTGAATCAAGTAACCACTGAGCCTAATTACCAAGAACGCAGGGAAAGACTGTTAAGAAAACTAAATTTAGATAGCGTTGGAACCACCGAGACCACTGTTGCTATCACACCCACAGAGAAATATGGCAAAAGGCCGGGCTTGATTGTTCCCCCATCTTTGACCCCAAAAACTTTGCACACGTTGGCTATTTACTACGCAACTGCTTTGGACAATATGTCCACTACTCAGACACCTGAAAGCGACTCCGATGTGGCCACAACCGCCTTCGACGAATATGAAACAGTAGGAGAAGATGGACTACCAGCTCTTTTTACTAAGCAAACCATCAACAAGTACAGTAAATTGTTCGGAACAGGTATGGATAACTCTGATCTTCTAGAAGAGATAAAGTTGGACCCTAACGGAACTTTAAATGGCCTTGCTGAAGATCTATCGGTCCAACAAAGTCAGAACCCACTTTCTTCGTCCCCACAATTGAGAGAATTGGCTCAGGTATTTACGCATGCCCTGTCTGCGTACCTTCAAGACCCAGTGAAATTCAGGAAAGTTTTGTCTGATATAAGACCAACACAACCACCATTTGGTGACGCGCTCACTACATCTGAAGAAAATGTTTCGAATACTGAATCAACAACAACAACAATAAATGAAGAAGAGGAAGAAATACTCGGCTTTTCCGATGAAAATAAAGTAAGGCCAGCGTTAGCTAATCTTCGAGAGTCAAAGGCTTACACGCCATCCAATGTTTATTCTAGGTTTGAAACCGAAACAACACCTCAATCTTATCCTACTGAATTTGTAAGTACTGATAATCTCGGACAATCGGAAGACGTGACCACGACAAAGGCGCCATTCAAATGCTGCGGTAAAATCTCGGCCTCATACACCACTGCATCGACCACAGTCAAAGAAGTTTCAACAACTCCGCTCCCGTATGTGAATACGGCTAATGCTAAGTTTATTTACACAACAGAAAGGTCGCCGACTACAACGGACACAAGCTACACCGTGCCAAAATATGGTGGTTTCCAAAACAACACACCATCTGACTCGCCTTACGGACAGTCGTACGACACGTCATCAGGTAGACCACTGAATGAGTACGTTGAGAACACAAATCTGCCAACAGCGTGGGGCATAGACGCAGAATCCACAGACATACCGCAGTCTATATTTACCAATGCCGATGAGAACTCGTTTGAGAGCAAGAAAATCAAGCCTACGACATACTCACCCGTTACTACACCGGTTTACTTTACGGAAACAGACAGTTCTGAATTAGAAAACGAGGAAGAGTTACAGAGAGCGCACAGCCAATCTTTTGTATCCCCACAAGCTAACAATGTGCAGCGCCAAAGCAAAAAGGTTCATTTTAATGACGTGCAGAAACCATCAGAAAATCTAGAAGCACCTACAATTTCCGACGCACCACAGACTACCACAACCACACAAATTACCACCACAGAACCTACAACAAGTGTATTCAGAATTGAAGAGACTGAGGCACCGTCTACGGTCGTTCCAGAAATTAGCAGCATCTTCACTTCGCCTGATAGTGACGGAACTAAATATCTCTGGACCAATAAATTTGAAAACTGGCAGAGTACTGTGGTTTTAGATCCTATGACTTTGAATGACGGACTTAGCGCTACTGCTCCACAGAGCCAAGGTCCTACTCAGTTTTCTTCTCAAACAACATCTTGGGGTGGTAACACTATTGGCTACACAGCCACAACTCCTACCGCTACTGATTATCCAAGTGCTAATGAGCAAACGGCGTCATCATCTCACTACTACGAGCAGACTACTCCATCCGGCATTGCAAATCGTGGTGGAAGACTCTTCAACCAACCAACATCCACCGAGTCGAATCTAGACCTCACAACCATAGCCGAAACTGTCGTCGAAAAGGCAAAAGAAATTATGGGCGAGAAGATGAACGCAACAACAACTGAAAAACTGATGAACGTTATGAAGAAAACAAAATCTAAAACAGTGAAGAGATTGATACTCCTTTTGGTACAGACTTGTGATGACGACCATAACAGTACTGCTGAAGCCTCAAAGAGGGCTCTTTTGGAAGCTTTGATGACGGTGTCGCAAAAAGACATGGATGACATTGAAAAGGAGTCCACTCAGACCACAGTCAGCAATTACGACAGCAACAAACTAAACAGTGACTACAGACGATCAGACAGAACATTGGAAACGCAAGAATTCGCACCAGCGAAAACATCTCAAAGGTCAGGTAAAAGCATTAACTATGACCCCAGCGCTATTAATTCCTTATCAAATCCAGCTGTAACCACACAGTCTACCAGTACAGAGTCTATATCTATTCAGACGACAGCTTCGAACACTACGCCCGGTCCGTTTACAAAGACGACTCCGACAAGTAGGAGAGGTGCCAGGAAATATTTAGTGAGGACATCTCCCGTTGAGCAGAAGATTGCGACGGAAGAGACTACGAGAGGACCGGTAGCAGAAGCGAGAGTAGCGCCACCAGACTCGGCCGTGAAGTCTGCCTCAGACACAAGAGCTATTGAATTACTCAGGTCTCTCTACACGATCGCCGCGAAGTGGGGTTGATGTTGTGACGAAAAAAATTTCAAAGTGAATAAACTTTTGTGTTGAAATTTCGACATAAACAAAATAAAAATAAAATATGTGCCTTCACGTTAAAATATTTCTTAGAAGATGTTATTTTCAACGTTTCTTGTTAAATGGGTTTGTAAATTGTGATTATCTGTAGATATTGTTTCGAATCTCTCTAATCTCGTTATTATTCTTTTTATTGTAACTTATTCTCAACTTATTCGGTTGTGATTGTGCCTTAAAGGATAGGTATCGATGAGTAAGTAAACACTAAATTAACTATGACGAATTACCTGCACTGTGTAATTGAAATAATATTACTTTTTTCAATTTGCTAATTATATTTATTGCGTTTTATTGTCGACAGTAATGTTTTACTGGTAATTATTGTTGAAAACTGTCCATAAATTACTCCTTGTAACGTGCCACGTTTTGTTTTACTTTATACTAATTGTCTGACATAAGTTAATTTGGTGTTCATTTGCACTATTACTGCCTTTCATTAAACAATTTATGTAAAAAAGAAACTGTAATTATATATCTACTAGATCTACTTAAATTAACTTATTTCGTTGTTTTTGTAAGGTCTTTGATTGATTTAATGTGTAAAACAAAATATATTATTAAGGTTAATTTCTTTGTGTATGCGGTCGATGATCCTAGGACCTATTTTAACGTACTACTGACTATGTATTATTTTTTAGTATTACTCCAAGTTACCTACTTATTCCTTAGTATATAGTTTTAAGTTTTGTTAATAGGAGACTCGTCTAAGTTGTATTTACTTCGTGTTAGAGAGGCTTGATTTTGTAAGAACAGAATAAATACTCTATTAATACACACTGCCAATCGATATTTTGTAAAATATATTTTTTTAAACTAGATATAGTAAAACTTTTTACAATAAAAAGACAAATAAATAATCATTGATCATTTTAATTTTGACAGACCTCTTGCTTTACAGAAAGAAAGAAATACATTTCACGCCTATTAATCCCAAAGCGGGGTAGGCAGAGGCACTTGCTAAAGCATAGCGTTACAGAGTAAATATAATAATAACCATTTTGACAACATATTCATATCAGTAGTTCATTGAGATTATTTTACAATGAAACAGGAAAATAATTCTGAATAATCGGATTTCACATAAAAGATAAATAACTATAATCCCAATAATAATAATATAATAATCAATATAAATGACATACGTGTTTTATCGGAACGGTACTAATATTATAAAACATTCAAGTAACGTTTTGTTTATCGCGGAATTACCAGTTGTTATTAAGCTATTTACAGATAATATAACAAAGGTTGGTGATAATAATGGTGCTATGATTGAGCCACACAAAAAGGCGAAAAATACTTTAAACAAAATTGCTTATACACTAAGACACTGACTAGCACTTTTTCATATCGTTTTATAGACTTACCGTCGTATTCATAAAAAGTTATACATATATAATATCAACTCAAATTGGTTTGTCCGTATTTGGCGTACATTTGATTTGGATTTTTTTTTCCTTTTTTTTCAACTTTGAATCTTTTTTGTATTCGTTGAAAAAAAAAAGGAAAAAAAAACAATTAGTTCAACTAGTTGGATTCAGAGTTGAGCTTAGTGGAATAGGCGCGTTTGACCAGGTTATGAGAGCTTTACTAACAGCGCACTAGAGCTGTTCTAGCTTTATGAATACGAGGGTTAGAGCCTACCACTTGAAGTTTGAGAATATTGATAACTCGGCAAATTTAAAAATACATTTTCTGTATGTGGCGCCTCCACTTAATTGTAGGTACTTAATTTTCAAAACGTAAACATTTCAATGTAACTGTCAATATTGAGGTATACTTGACACGTCAATTAAGGCACTTTCAATTTGAACTATCAGGATTAACTGTAGGTAGTTATTACCTACAGCAGAATGGTCAATCAAATCTAATCTTCTGGATTGGTAATTTCCCATGCCTGTATCAGACTTATCACCACATTTTGAATAAATTATGAATGAATCCATTTTTGTAAAATATATTCTCTAATCTTCTAAAATGTACTTGATACCTAGACACTTTTGATGTTTGTATATCCGTAAAATACATTAGAAGACACGTAACATGCCGCGTTTTGTTGACAAGATCACAATAAGCGAGATATAACACAGATCCAATTTGGTGTGTCTTTCTTGGCGCGTGTATTTTGAACTTCTGTTGAGTAGAAACCGCGCGAGGTCCCCTTCAGCCGATCTGTCGATCCTGACGAACCGATTTCTCATTCAGACTGTTCTGCAGTTGATGCGTACGTCTCCAGGGAATGGCCTCCCTCGTAGGGCTTGTGTAGTAACAGGTTTGGTCCTGCAGTGGACGAACGAAGGCTGGTGGACGAAACCTTCTGGATTTTCTAACCTATTGGTTTAGAGGAGGGTCATACGGAGAGCGAGGTGTCTTCGTCGGCAGGAGACGGCGGCGGTGATGCCCGGTCTGCGTCCGGAGCTGTGCGTCTCCACTTTGCACGACGGTTTTGGAACCATGTCTTGACCTGATGAAAAAATATGTATGAGTTTCAAGTGATTTTTCTAGTTCAAAAACCCCGTACATAATAATATGGAAAATGTGGTTTCGTTTTAGTATGTTGACCACCTTAACACTGTATAGATTCACTATAAAGTGTCATATTAGTTACTAGCTGCTCCGGCAAACATTGTTTCGCCAATATACATTATTTTCGCAGCGCACGCAACGGAAGCCGTCAAGAATGAATAATTTTCCCCGTTTTCTTCACATTTTCCATTATTTCTTCGCACTTAATAGTTGCAGCGTGATGTTATAGGTATAGCCTAAAGCCTTCCTCGATAAATGGTCTATTCAACACAAACATATTTTTTCAATTCGAACCAGTAGTTCCTGAGATTAGTGCGTTCAAACAAAGAAACAAACTCTTTAGCTTTATAATATTAGTATAGATTAAGCACAAAACACAAATTAAGTTAGTGAATTAAGGACCTCTGAAAACTTTTGTTTAGGACTTCGAAATCTACCTACACATGTTTCATACATGTTAAGTTCCAGGGTCCTTTAATCATCAGTTATTCTTCCTTAAAATAAAAAGTTTTAAAAGACATTTTCGGTGGCGTAGAAAATGCCAGCGAAACCGGGAGCAATCGTCTAGTTTCTGTTTATTGCAGAAACACAAAACTTTTCGTTTCAGTAAATGTCAATAGATTGTTAAGGATTATTTAAATGATAGTGGATCATGAAGCCGCGTATCTGTCAACATATTTTATCTCTAAGACATAATAATACTTATCGAAATTTTCAATTACACTAATAATACCTATACCTGAGAATATGTTTGTACCTAATAAGGCGCCTGGTGTATTTATAATATGATTTAGGTACATAAATCAACTAGGTAATTCGAGTTATTTCTTGACCGGGTAATGCTGTTTATTGGCTTTTTGAATATACTTGACAGCTTTGTACTTTTGTAGTTCTATCTTTCTCTGGTAACTTAGTGAATGTAGTTCTATCCTTCTCTGGTAACTTATGAATGAGCGAGATACAACTGTAAAGTCAATTCTGTCGAAAAGCTAATGTAATATTTGGCTTTTTGAATATACTTGATAGCTTTCTCTTTGTAGTTCTATCCTTCTCTGGTAATTTAGTGAATGAGCGAGATACGACTATAAAATCAATTTTGTCGAAAAGCTAATGTAATATTTGGCTTTTTTAATGTACTTTACAGCTTTGTACTATTGTAGTTCTATCCTTCTCTGTTAACTTAGTGAATGAGCAAGATACAACTATAAAATCAATTTTGTCGAAAAGCTATGTAATATTCGGGTAGTTAGTAGATGTGACGAGAATAATATTATGGATTGTCTTGCGTGCTACATGTCACGTACACATTACCGCGTAATCAATGACATGTATCCAGGTAAGACATCTATCCCAGACATTAGAACATACTTGGTGACTATGGAGTTAGTCTACAATACCATACATTCTCGATGTCGGGTTACGTCAAGCTCCTACTGCCACGTGGTTGCAATGTACCAATATTCCCACTAATTTATAAAGTTAACGAAGACGTAGTGACCAAAATTGAAAAGGGCATGCTTCGGTGGTTTGGGCATATGGAGAGAATGGATGAAAGTCGATTGACGAAAGAGATTTATATGGGTGATGTAATGGCCCGGGTGAGTAGAGGTCGCCCCAGAAGGACATATACAGACCAGATTGGTGATGTCCTGGCCGAAGGTGGCATGAAAAGTACTCGAAACAGAAGGTCATGTATGAAAAGATGTATGAATGTAGATGAAGCGAAAGGGGTATGTCAGGACCGTGACAATGGAGATCTGTAGTCTCTGCCTACCCCTCTGGGAGACAGGCGTGAAGTGTATGTATATATGTATGTATGTACATGAATAATAGTAATTTTTTTGCCTTGGTAGATAACATTTTGTATGAGGATTGAAAATTTCTCTTTCTTTCCCCACATTGTCGCCATAGTAAAAGATGTCCATACTGACGAGTCCAACAACGTTTCTAAGACCATAGCTCGGGGTCCATTTACACTCTGTATATTGGTAAAATGGGGTGAGCCCATCGCCGTTACAGGGTAAAACTGAAAATCTCCCTACGTCGTAAGTATTTAAATTATAATATAAGGAACACAATTCCTGTCTCTTATCAGTGTTCCGGACACACTCCATCAAAAAATGTTGCACATCATCGATTAGGTACAGCACAAGAGGACCAGTTCGGCGAACCCACCTT
>SJJU01010695.1:0-12599 GCA_012932125.1 Conopomorpha cramerella | reverse complement strand
AGATTTAATTGCAAAAAAAAAATTGATATTTTTTCATGGCATAACTAATACAATAGAATAGTATGTTGAACCCTTTAGTCCCAATAGTTCCGTTATATTATTTGCCGCACGCGACCCAATAGGTTCTTCTTATTATTTTCGCTCATAAAATGTACAGTGTATTCATTCTAACCAGTTAATGGAACTATAATTGTCAGCCTACCCCGCTTTAAGATTAAAAAAGCGTGAAGTGTATTTATTTTTGCATATTTCTTTCTATTTCTGTTATGTTCTACTTAATATACCAGTATTTGAGTAACAATTATTTATAACCCAACGCAAAACTATGACCATAGTAGGGTTTATCGCGGTGTATTTTTTTATTATAGTAAATATTTGCCTAATTATGCGATGGACGCACGATATAAGATATTGATTATATTTTGATATGTCATTATCAAAGTTTCACAGTTCATTTGAAAGAGATAATTAGTACCTATTATTAATCGTATGTCGATTGACACGTACACACGTCGTATTATGTACACACATCAAAAGTATCTAGGGATCAAGAACATTTTTAGCTCTAAAAAAAATCTAATTTATTTAAATCAAATCTAATCTTCTGGATTGGTCTCCTACCTAATTCCCCATGCCTGTATCCATGACTTATCACCACATTTTGAATAAATTATGAATGAATTCAGTTTTTGTAAAATATATTCTTGATTGCAATCTTCTAAAATGTACTTGATCCATAGACACTTCTGATGTGTGTATTTTTGTCGATATTTTCATTACAATTTTCGTTGGGCTGTTGTAGTATTTTGAATTGCACTTTGACGCTCGGGGGCCCAAGTTCGTTAAATTGGATTGTTTCACAGTCGGATTCGCAAATTACATGTTCACGTTATTCGATGTGATAATTAATTTCCATGCATAAACGTTGATAAAATCGGATCTATTAAAATTTGAGATGTATTCGAAAAAGATTTGAATTGTAAATTAAGCAAATTAACACTGATCAGGGATAGCGTTGTCTAAGGCATAGCGCTGTCAATATCACACAACGTAAATAATATTATTTAATCTATACTGATATTATAAAGTTGAAGAGTTTGTTTGTTTGAACGCGCTAATCTCAGGAACTACTGGTTCTAATTGAAAAATTCTTTTTGTGTTGAATAGACCATTTATCGAGGAAGGCTTTAAGGGAAAGGAGCGAAGATATAAATGGAAAATGTGACAAAAACGGGGAAAACTTTTCATCCTTGGCTTCCGTTGCGTGCGCTGCGAAAACGGTTCAAGATAGCAAAGATATGTGTATAAAAGAATTATTCCTCTTGAAAGGATCTAAAAAAATGTCCGCGGCAGTATATGTGTATCTTTTAAGATTAACTTACTAGAACCGTTTTTATGGTAAACAAAATTGGTCGAAATTAATGCATTATTTGTTATCTCTATTATACTATATTAACATGAATTGATGTTCGTTAGTCTCGTTAAAACTCGAGAACAGCTGGGTCGATTTGGCTAATTAAAGTCTTGAATTACACGTGGAAGTCCAGGGAAGGTTTAAAAGTTGTATTTCTTCCAATAAACGAGGTGCAAAGGCGACTTCCTGTGGCAAAACAAATGTTTGCAGGGGACAGCTTGTAACGTCATATATCCTTATATCTCCTATAAAAATATGTATATTTTAAAAGTTACGGTATTGTAATGTACTTGTTTTTTTATTAAATGAAAGCTTTACTAGTTTAATAAAATATTATATCGGGTTCAATTGTGTGTGAAAGTTGTAGTATGATGCTAGGTAATATTTTTGTACGTTTTTACGAATTTTGTTTATCTTTTTAGGCTAGTGTTAATTTATAGACTGAGTACATTACATTCGTAAATTATAATTATTAATAATATTTAAAACGAAAATTCAAATTCAAAACGATAAGATGGTAATATATCGTCACTACATTTCTTTATACACTCTCGTTTATATTTAGTGGGAGGATGGGTACGAACGAAAGACTCCCAGGTCTTCTTGACTCTAGGTGTTGACCTTTACTTGGAGGAAACTGAATAACTTTAATTTTAAAATACATTCAGTTTTCTCCTTTAGGTGATTACTTTGAAAAAAAAAAAACTTACTTTTACTCGATTATTGAGACGGAAAAACTTGATGTTTTTTTACCTGGACTATGTATTAATTTTGATATATTCATGAATTACAACTCTAAACGAGCATATTATTATAATAAAAAAATCAATTATTAAATCTACGCATTACATGACATGAGGCAGGTATTGCAGATAAGCGAGTACATTGACCTTGTGATAATCACATAGATTTCCAATTAAATAGATAATAATAATATGCTCTTAATTGTTTATACAATATGTATCTAATCAATTTCCAGCGCTTCCGGCGTAGACTTACTACGAAGAAAACGAGTAGAGTTGTATTTTCGAGATCTGCAAAACTGAAAAAATAGGATCTTCGTGTATCATAATGCAATCGTTACTTTGGTATCGTTTCATACATTCTTCTAAATAAATGCCATTTAAATCTAGCCACTCACTATTTATCGAAAAATTCAATCCAATCTTGTTAGTTTTTGAAGAAATCGTACCTGTTTTTATTAAAAAATGGGTTATTCTAATCATTCTTTAAATATTGCGGGGGTCGAAACTGTCATATTGTATTTGATACATGTAATCGATGCGTTTATTCACTAGGTTTCCCCTATACTATACAAGTCCAAAAACTATTCTCTCACACTAAAAGCTCTTCACAAGAAAAAAACAGTGTTTTGCTACTACAGTCGTCTATTTATTGTAAAATAATATATCACTTATCTTCTTATCCACATAGTTACATCCACTTACTTACGATATATCAAATAAATAGTAAAAGTAATTATGAATAGCTCACAACTACACATTGCTTATGAATAGGCGTGCCTTTATAGTATTTAATGCGGATGTAGGAAACTGGGGAAATAATGGCGCTAGTATCGTTTGCATTAATATTGCATAATAGGTATATATGAACGTAGTTGGTGGATAAATGTGGAAATGCCAGTAAGTGACAAGTTATGTAATCATACATTTCTTCAAAACGCTTCCTCATGTTGCACCCATGACCTAACGTTGGAATTTTCAACAATATATAATGATAAAAATAATTAACTTAGTTTAGTGAACCAACAAGACGTGATGTATGTATTACCAGTGAAATATATTTTATTACTAGCTGACCCGGCAAACGTTATTTTGTCATATACATTATTATGAGTTTCCCTGCTTTTATAAACATAAACTTTCCTCAAGAATAACTCTACATTTTAAAGAAAACAACATAATAATCAGTTGCGTAGTTTTAAAGATCTAAGCACAAAATTTGTGCTTAGCCCCTCGCTGTCTGTCCGGACAAAATAACCGAACCTATCCACCAATTACGTTGGTTCGGTGCACTCGCCATTGTTTTCGCATATTATTCAACTGATTATTCTATAGTGTAATTAAGTGCCTCAATATGTTTTAGACAATATGTTTGTATGTGGATGATATGTTGCTTTTTTATATATAGAGTTATTTGTTACGTAAAGTGAGAATATTTAAATTCTCTACTACTGACCTCCGTTGTGTCCTTCACTTGTAACGACAAATTATACGAGATAAACATTCCAAAAAAAAAAACGTCATGTAACGAAAACCGTTGAGTGGCAGTAGTTCGATTTTATTTAACAAAACATTTGTAGTTTTTTCTTACAGAAAACAACATTGACATAATTCGTTTTAAGCCAATGTCTTTTATAATTCATACTTTTTTCGATTTGCGAATGCACTAGACAAATTGTCTATGTATATGTGTGTTGATTGAAAATGAGTTTTGTTTAATAGAAGTTAAGCCTTATTTTTATTTCAACACTCAGCTGCCACCGCGGGTACCGTACTGTTAATTAAGTAGTATTTATTGCAGATCTTATACAATAATATTTAGGGCCCTTACATTTGTTGCAGAAGTCGTCAAATTGTAGATTTTTTTGTAGACAGTATGACCAACTAGTTGAAAGTTTCTATTCTAGTTGCAGTAGGTAGTTATTTTAGTTTTATTCTGTATGCAAACATGTATTATGTTGTGCGTAACTTCCGTCTCCGTATGATATAACGTAGAAGTATCATAGTGTAGACAATTTGAATTGTGAATATTGAACATTTTGTACATAACCTGATGAGACAGATTTTCTGCAAGAAATGAACGAGCCCTGGTCATATTACGTTATGTAACGTTAATTGTTTTGTTATTATTTTCCTGTAATTTATATAAATTAGAAATATATCGTATGTAGATAGATTACATTGCATTTTCTAGTTAATAATGATGCCTAATAACGAACAATAAATTAAAAACGAATGATACTCAATTTTTAATGTTTGTTTACTGATGTTTATTTGTAATTTAAAACTATATTTTCATCATAAAACGTTGTGTGGATTATTTCAATTAAAATAATGTTAGCGAAATGTATTTTAGTCGAAGAAGAATTTACGTTATACATTATTGTTTGTTTGTATTTCATTGTTTCCAGTTGAAAATAATTGTGTGAATAGGTCCCATTATTTCTATGTTGAATAACAACTGATTGGTTAGTAAAACTACTAAGGGCGTTATTAGTCGTTCGAAGATTTTAAGTCTGTTGGTAGTGACTGTGTAAAAAAATAAGCCCCAGAATTACCACCGCAATGGGTAATGGGAATAGTGAGACCGACACCGTATTTATGATACCTCAATTAATATGTCACAATTTGTATTAGTGTTTCATGAATATATACTGAATTAAATTTGTGAAGTAATTGTATGTGTGATTTACACACTTTAGTCCCGACAATTTGTCGAAACAACACAAAGGACCGTTGTATGTGTTCGGCCTAAGAAGGTATAGAGCCGAGGTTTTGTGTTACAGGGAATCTAGTCACACCGCTACTTGTATGCTTTCGGTGTGATAAATTAATCACAAATTCCTCGCTCAGTTGTTGCCTCGAGCACAGCGCGTTTGGCGTCCATCCAGAAGAAAATTACAAAGCTTGATGAGCGCGGAAGTCTACATAACGTACGAGTTTCTTGTTCACGACTATTTATTTTCCACACATACGTAAACTCATGTCCACGTATTGAGGTGAACAGAACAGGGATGTGGATGTTTCCTGTCACTTTTTGATATAATATTCTTTAGTAAATCAAGTAGTGTAATTTTCGGACGGAGTACTGAAACATTTAAATGTTGACCTGTTTTCTCATTGTCAGTGCGTTCCAAATGTAAAATAAAACCAAGAAAACCAAACACAATAGTAAATAGTGATACAATATAAAATGGAACGTACTTTCCGGTTCACGCACTAATCTCTGGCCGTTCATTTTATCTGACACGATTGGAACGCTAGCCTAAGAAGCAAACAATACTGCTGAAGTTATAGAAGTGTACTTCAGCTTTAAATTTAGTGGTCTCAGTAGTTCCGTAATTTTGTAGCGAGTTTAAAATGAACCTTATTTACTGGTGTTAAAGTACCCTCTACCATCTATCGAAATAAGTTTGAAATGAACATTTTCTTTTGTTTAAAATAAATGTTTACTTTTGCATCATACTTAACAAAAGTAGGCGTACTATTTGATGATGTATTTTTTGTTTGTCTGATAAAAAAATTACTCCATTACCAATAAAAGGGTAAAAATTACATCAAAGTTACTTGAACTACTGAATCTGGTTATTCCATATGACAAAAGTTGGTATACTTAACTTATAAATTATCTCCCTTAAATATACTTCTTTAATAATTGTAAAAGTCGTTCTAGTTGTGTCTTTGTTATTTTTAGTCAACCCGTTATTTTTAATATGTTTTTTACAAACCAAATAATTGCATACGAAATGCATGTAGCGTAAGTTAGGCAACGTCTTATTTAAGTAGTGTAAATTATATTCGTTATTTAAGTAGATACCTACATTATTCAATAAACTTTTACGAAATATTATTCGTAGTCGTATTATTTTATTTTTCACCTTTTTTGTTTCTTTCTTTAAGAAATCTATTACATACCTAGGAAGGTATGCATGTATTTTATTTACCAAAGGTTTTTTATTCGTATCTGCTACATGGTATACCTACTTAGATAGATAGTAGGTAGATTTCAGGGCTTCGGGGGTTAGACGGCATTGAATGTTAATATTTAAGAATACAGGGTGGGGCAAACATTTTTGCACTTTCAAAACATGAATGGAAATGAAACAACTTAAGTTCTTTGGTGTTTCATATATTTAATTTTACAAGCGAATAATATATTTTTTTTTAAATGACACCATATTTTGCTCTGTCTCGTCGTTAGCACTCTTGCAATCGACTACGCAAACTCGCTGACGAATTCTGCGGGTATTCGCGGCCATCTCGTCGTGAATGTTGTTTTAATTGGGATATTGTCGTCGCTTTATTGAGGTACACTCTACTTTTCAGGTAATAAATAAGTAAAAATCACATGGTGTAAGGTCCGAGCTTCTTGGAGGCCATGGAATATCACCTCTCACTCAACTCAACATTTCTTTGTTACCACCGGTAAATACGCACTTGACGTATGACATGTTGCTGCATCGTGATGGAACATTTCATGAAACGGTGAATATTTTGGCCGGCAAGAAGTCCTCCTTCGAACAGTTTCTTTTTATTCGGTGTTGCTATGTGCAAAATTTTTTGGCCCACTCTGTATAATAATACTTAAAACAAGTCAAAACAAAATGAGAAGCAGATCTTATGTCACTTGTTCATAAGCGAACAGGGAAATTCTCGTGATAGAATCATCATCCCCATTAGACATCTACTGCTGGACGATGGCCTGTCCCAATAATTATATTTACGATAATTGGGGGAGGGGGAGGGGGGGATACCAATAATCGCCACGCTTGGCCGGCGGGTTGGCGATCCCAATGGTTTAACTAACACAGATAGCGCTTCTTCCCGTCCTCTTCTGGCACAGTGTGTGTTGTATGAATGAAAAAACCTCATATGTTTCAATCATACGATGTCTGATTATCTAGACTGTGTTGGCTGTAGCTGAAGTAAGTTTCTGAAGGGAATTATTATCCTTATGGGATGGTTCTGGTTCTTCGTTCCCACTAAGTGGTTCTTTATACTACGGGGGAAAAGTCATTAAAGAAAACATGTGCCATAAGTATGACAGAGCTGTTAAGTTAATCACTCTTTACCTATCGACTTACGTCTATTGGATAAGAAATGGATTTTGTAGATAATTTCCTTGACTATGATTATAAATGATTGATTTTGATTGATTGCCAAATCAATTATCAATTACCCTTAAATATACCTACGTAGATTGTTCCTTTTGTTTGGTGTTGGTAGGATACTCCTCCCATGGGATCCATGTTGCCGGAGAGCGCATTGCAGGGTTCGTTACTCTCAATATCCATCTCTCATTATATCTAATAACGTAGGTGGAAGTTTCCTGAAGTTTATCTGTAATGTCGTTATTTACATTCCCATGACCTTCACCAATCCGCAGGCACGTACGCACCTTTGGCACCGAATGCAATCCGGGCTCCGAAGGTAGCACAGAAGTCTATTGCCTAAAAGGCGACCTTAGGGATACCGGGGAGCAAAAGGTTAGCAGAAAGCAGAAACTTTAGCTCGACCATAAAAAAATATCTGCCTAATTCACTATCGATATTTTGCATGGGGCCTGTACCTTCCCAATTGACTCCCCAATAATATGTGCATTTGGAATGAGAGCTCAAATTGTCAATAATTCAGCTCCGTATTCGAAGAATTATTTTTATAGAGCTCTCAGTTCAATACTTGTCTGTACTGAGAGCTCGTCAATTTTGAATTAGGCCGACAGAATGCTTTTAAAAACCTACTTCCTTCGAAAATTTGAGCTCTCAGTCCAAATGCACATCCACTATTGACCTGGTGTACCGGTGACTGCTAGGGTGGTCTTAAAAACAACTATATTATACGTACTACTTATAGGTCCGGACGGCAGGTACATGTGATTTCCGAAACGCGTAAACGTTCCGAAGAAACTACTCATTCGTATGAGGGTATGGTTCAGAGTTTAAGATATGGGTTGGTATTTTATTTTCATGTATGAAATTTAGCTAAGGTCTTGACACTCCTTATGCTGTTTCCAGTGATAGTAATGATTTAGTGCCCGAGACCCCCCACCCTTGCCTATCTCTACTAACCGAAATTACTATGCTATGAATGACATAGAAAACCATCATCCAAATATCAGGGCACCCAACTCACTATAGGTTAAGTTCAGCTATCTACTAGCAGTACTCCGCGCTGTGTTAACCGCCAGCGTTTAACATACATTACATAACGTTCCTGTGGTATTTCAGGATAAAATATAGCCCATATCCTCTAATCCAGATTAAGTACAATCTATCTCCCCTACACAGTCTAGTCAAAATTCCAACAATTAAAATGGACAATGCCTCGATCGCGAACGTCAAGGAGGTGCGATATCTCGGCGTCATCTTAGACAAGACAAGGAGCTTCATACCACACCCCAACTACATTGGAGAGAAAGCTGCTAACTGCTTCGGTAAAGTGTCACGTATCTCAGCTACCAGGTGAGGCATCAAGTACCGCGCTCTTAAAATTATCTATGCCGGGACCTACGTTGCTACACTAACATACGCTGCGTTGACATGGTGTCACCGAGCCTCGGTGTTCGTCGTGAGAAGGCCGCTATTACGCACGCAGAGGTTGGTGCTGATCTTACTCACCAAGGCCTACAGATCTTGCAGCACCGCAGCGTTACCTGTGCTAGCGGGCGTACTTCCAGAAGATCTTGAGGACACCGAGCGGGAGAAATTGAGGAGAAGGGCGCCCAGTTGGCTCCGAAGGTTGCTGCAGTTGCCCAATGGCAGTCTCGCTGGGAGAATAGTGATGATGGTCGGGGCCTCCACAAGTTCTTTCCGAATACTGTCGAAAGGTTGAGCTTCGGATGGTTCGAACCAGACTACATTGTGTCGCAGATCTTGACAGGACATGAATGCTTCAGAGAATGACTGCACCGGATGACTCTCTATGACACGGTTCAGTGCCCTTTTGGCGAAGCGAGCGAAAGCACGAACCACGCACTATGGGAATGCAGATTATACTATGAGGCAAGGAATGAGATGCTTATTAAACTGGAGCGGACCCAGCCAGGGCCAATATACTTTAGGGACTTGGTAAGCAGTCGAGGGAACTTAGAAAGCTTGCGTGAGTTTGCTAATCGCTGGCATACAGCTCAATACTCAATAATTTATTTACTCAATAATCGAAGAACATATGAAGCCTGATAACGACTGAAGACGCGACGAGGACCCGACGCGAAGTCTCCGTAATGTGGGGCATGCCCCAGAAGGGGGAGAGTTGGCAACAAAACAGGGATGGACAAAAAGTAATAAAAAGAGGCAAAAGCAAGTAGACGCGCACGTCTCCAGAGAATGGCCCGTACGCCGAGGGGTAGGTAGGGCTTGGGTGGTGGTGGGATTATCCCTGTTTTTTTTAGTCTAGTCAAAATACGTACAGTAGTTTTTCCGGGAAGAAGTAAAAAACGAGGTGCCTGTGTAGGTACTCTCACACTTCACAAACTATTTATACGTACCTAACCTAGAAAATATTAGGTAGTAGGATATTAATTTTTGTTTTTATTATGCACTAAAACTGTAGGTAGAAGCCCGGTAGGTCGGTACTTAATCTTCATATATGCGAGTTTTATTGCTATCGTTGAAAAGCACCCAATTAAGTAGGTACCTATATAGATTAAATAATAATTGATAATTCACAACATCGTATTCCATTGAAGATTATATTGATTGATCATTTTACTACTTTCGATAGTGAGGTACCTATCCACCCTCGCTATAAAAAGGATTGCTAATGCATCAGCAGACATCAGTTTTACCTGATACAGAAACATGCGTGTCGCGGTACTGTTCTTAGCCCTCCTCGTAGGGACCGCTCTCGGTGAGTTCTTTATTACGTTCTAAAATGATACATAATAGTAAATTTGCCAACGACCAACACCATTCTATACCTTAAAAAAACTAAATTTCAATGTATCAGGCATCATTGTACATTTTTTCGTTCAAAAGTTATCTTCTGGAAAAGATTTCGAGAAGTACACAACTTAACCTTAACGTACAAACCAAAGTTTTAAACATTTTCACTAGAACGCCATAATTAACAATGTACATGTTTCTTCAGCGGGACAGCGAGCAGCGGAACCCAAGAAGATCCAGCGTATTGTTGGTGGCAGCGACACCACGGTTGAGCAGTACCCTTACATGAGCAACATGCAGTACCTGTGGTGGATCTGGTGGTTCCAGTCCTGCGGCGGCACCCTGATCACTTCCACATCTGTCCTGTCAGCTGCTCACTGCTACAGGTTCGTTCAGTTCAGCGGGACTTGTATATTTTAATACATATTCACGCTTTATAATCCCCTACATGGAGGCACTTGCTCAGCAGATACCGTAATAAGTGGCATCCCATCTCTAAACTAATGTTTTTTGGGATATCACAATGTTGTCATTCACTGTAAGAGCGTTTTACAACATAATATGACAAGTCGGTAGCCAAACTATTGGAGCAAGATGATATTATTATGATCAGCCTATATTTACGTACCCAAAATGTATTTTTCATTTAATTAAGTTTAACACATTTATTTCTTACACAGCGGTGACAGTCCCTCTTCCTGGCGTGTAGTCCTGGGTACTTCCCTGGCTTCGTCCGGTGGCACCCAGTACGCCGTCTCTCAGCTCATCCTTCACCCCACCTACACCGACCAGACTCTGGACTACGACGTTGCTATCGTCAGGCTGCAGAGTGCTGCCGCTTTGGGCAATAATGTCGCTGTTGCCAGCATTGCCGGACCCAACTACATCCTCCCCGACGGCACCAGCATCACCTCCATCGGTTGGGGAACTCTCTCGGTGGGTTGTTTATACATTTTGTGTCACAGTTATCTGATACATGACTGTGGAAATACAATTAATTACTGTGGAAATAAAAAACAAAGTCTAATAATGCCTCTCTTGTGTTTTCCAGTCTGGCGGAGCTTCCCCCGAGCAGCTCCAGCACGTGGACATTGACATCATCAACTGGCAGCTGTGCGCTGACCGTTACGCCTACCTGAAGACCCTGCCCGGCTACCAGAACTGGCCCGATGTAACTGACCGCATGTTGTGCGCTGGTATCCTGGACGTCGGTGGCAAGGACGCCTGCCAGGGTGACTCCGGCGGCCCGGTCGCCCACAACGGCAACGTCATCGTTGGTATCACCTCTTGGGGATACGGATGCGCTGACTCCTTCTACCCCGGTCTTAACGCCCGCGTCTCCGCCCTCTCCGACTGGATCGTCGCTAACGCTTAATTTATCGCTCGACACTTATATACGAATAAATAACATTTCTTTATTGTATCCTGGTCTTTGTATTTCAAATAATCCTGTAGCGTCGATAGGCTTACCAACGTGGGGTCGTCGATGGTGAGACGATAGCTACCTCTGTCCAACCTTTAATAGAACAACAATTATATAGTTATTATAGCTATTTGTGGCTACTCCACAGGAATACAATGACAGACAAGTAAGTTTTAGTGGTGGAAGGATAACATTTTATGATTTTAATTTGTCTACTCTTTAGCAACAACATTCTCGAGATATATTTTAGACAAGATAACCCAATACCAACAAGTGCACAAGATAATAATTCTAATAGGGTGCTATCACCACTAGCCAACTGGGCTGCAACAAGCCTTTTAAGCCTTCATGTTCATTATGGTTAAGGGAAAAAAAAAGTTTAAGATGTTTATTATAAACAAGGAAAAAATTCCGGTAGGAAAAACCCAACTTGTTCTTTGATTCTTTTCTTGCTCTAGATTATTCCAGAGGGAATCTTCTATAAAAGTTAAGAAAGACTGAACTACGCGAATGAAATCGCGGGGCGTCCACTAGCACACTATATACATATGTATATATCCTGAAAAGGGACAGTCCCGAGTTTTGAACCACTAATTTTACTTTTACTAAATATTTTTCTGTAAATATCTTTTGGACAGCATTGTATTAAAAAGGAATCTTAGTCATCCTATACTCCTACACACACCAAAACAACTGCCTTTCAGAAATTCTTGTTACTTATTAAATCAAATCATAAAATAATATATCCCGTTTCATTGTAGTTTTTTTTTGTAGATACATCACATAATAAATTATCTTATATTCTAATCTACTACCTCTATATAAAAATAAGTCGGGTTTTCCTCCCTGACGCTATAACTCCAGAACGCACGAACCGATTTCCACGGTTTTGCATTCGTTGAAAAGGTCTCGGGCTCCGTAAGGTTTATAGCAAAGAAAATTTAAGAAAAATTTCAACAGAAAAGCGGGAAAACGAAACGAAGCCATCTGGTGGCGAAACGGAGTTCGCCGTCCTGTTTGGCTAGTTGTTACCATAAAATACATCACAAAAGCATATTTTAATTTATTGAACAAATAATAATACAGGCAGGGTGAGATAATATTTTTCAGTACGTCATCACAAAAAAGACAGTCCC
>SJJU01010693.1:0-19888 GCA_012932125.1 Conopomorpha cramerella | reverse complement strand
TGATGTTAGTGAGGTGCACTTTGAGGTAGATGGCGTGCATCCGCTGTGAAACTGTTCCTTTCCTGTTCCTTTTTTCATTATGTGGAGGTGTGGGGTGTACTAGCGAAACAGAAGAAGGGTGAGTTTCAGTGATCGTCAGTAGGAGAATCTCACACATGAAAAGCACTATAGGGAAACCAGACTGGAGACTGCTGGGACGCCCGAACCCCCCCGAAAATGTACACCGTTCCCTCTATCCGATTTGCCAGCCGGCACGGTGGCGTATCTCGGGATTTTTCGCAAGATGGCGGGGCAGCCTTTCGTGAGTGGCTAGTTCACTACTTGGGCCCCCAACTGTCTGCGGGCGTCCAGCGGAGCACCGTTTCTTCGGATCCAGCTAACCTCCAAGACTGATCTACCAGAGACCTCCCATGAACGAGAGTCAAGAACGCTTATTGATCACTGAATGGAAATGCTACCCTGACCTGTTTCGCTAAAAGGCTTCACCGAACAGGTATGCCGGAACATGGATGGGGATACCCAACCAATTGGCGGCATGGTTTTGTTCGGTGGGTGGTAACTAGCCGCGGCCGAAGCCTCCCACCAGAATGATACCTGGTTTGCACCGCCCGGGGACCACGTGTGGGGTGTCGAAGCAGGGTTTTTCCCACGGACGTAGGTATCTCAGTCCCCAAAAATGAGTATGTGAACATCGTAAAATAATAGTTCTTATTTGGTAAGCCTTTGTATGCCCGCTTTGCGATTGGGAAAAAGTGAGTAACTTCTAACTTAAGTGACAAATCTTATTCGAACTGTCTGTACTATATCACCCAAAAGCTCTCGTGAATTTTAGCTTTATAAAAAAACTGACGCCCCGCGATTTCATTCGTGTAGCTTAGTAGTACCTGCATCCCAAATTTCAAGCGTCTAATTTGAGCCGTTTAGATTTTTCATACAAAATAATTTTCCCGTTTATTCCCCTTTCCGTGGGAATTTCAGGAATTCCTTTCTTAGTGCACCCTTACGGTACCTAAGCTACATCCGTACCAAATTTCAAGTGCCTACATTTCGCTGTTTAGGCTGTGCGTTGATATGTCAGTTTTTTATATATATTTTTTTTTACGTAGTGTGAATTGTTTCCCACTGCTGGGCAAAGGCCTCCCCCAAGTCTTCCACTCATGTCTATTTCCGGCCACCTCCTGCCACTCCGGTAGGTATCGATCAAGGTCGTCCCGCCATCTCCGCCTGGGTCGGCCCCGTCTGCGGCGTCCGTCAGTTGGCACCTAATCCGTTGCGGCTTTCGCCCAACGATCAGGGTCCATTCGACTGACATGACCAGCCCATTTTTTAAGGAAACGCGCACTGACATGATATTAAATGTTTAAAACGGGTATTATAGCGCGAAGATTAATCAATCAAATGCTTGTCTTTGATTAATCTTCGCGCTATAATACCCGTTTTAAACATTTAATATCATGACCAGCCCAGTTCCATTTCAGCTGAGCGGTCGCTACTCCAACATCTATTATTTGGGTTTTGGAGCGCAGCGTGGTGTTCCGGATTCGGTCAACCCTCCTAACACCAAGTATACTGCGCTCCATGGCCCGTTGACAAACCTTGAGTTTGGACTTCTGAAGCTCAGTCTGTGACCAGGTTTGAGCGCCGTAGGTTAGGATAGGCAGGATGCAGGTGTCGACGAGCTTGCGTTTCAAGGAGAGTGGAAGCTCTCCTTTCATTGGCGTCTTTATGGACCAGAAGCTCTTCCAGGCGTTGTCGATGCGCCGCTCGATTTCTTTATCTTGCCTGTTTTCGAAAGAAACTATCTGGCCCAAGTAGACATACTCATCGACATAGCAGATCTCCGGACCATCTACCTCGACCCTACGTTTCGCGCTGTTGGTCATGCATTGCGTTTTAGACATGTTCATCGTCAATCCAACCTCAAGGCTTGCGTTGCTGAAATCTTGCAGCATGTCTTGGAGCTCGTTGGCTGTCGAGGCAAACAGGACAATGTCATCTGCAAAGCGTAAGTTTGTCAGCTTCTTGTTACGGCCGACGTCAATGCCTTTGCTCACCCACGCAAACGTTAGCTTCTTGAAGATTTCTTCAGGGGCGCTGGTGAAAAGTTTGGGAGATAGCCTAGATAGCCAGATAGATAGGTCGCCCTGTTTAACCCCCTTCTCTATTTTAAAAGAAGGGCCAGGCGTGTGGACATTTACAGCGGCTGTGCTATTGGCGTAAATAGTTTCAATTATATTTATGTAGCAAGGGTTTATATTTTGATTGTGCAGCGCAGAGAAAATTGCGAAGTGTGAGATGCTGTCGAAAGCCTTTGCGTAGTCGATAAATGCAATATATAAAGGTTTGTTATATTCCCCAAATTTCTCGGTAACTTGGTTAAGCGTATGTAGGTGGCGTATATTAAGATAAAAATATGAATATTTTCAAAGTTTCATTTTCATTCAACATGATGAATTAAATTTAGTTAGTTTGAGCTATTCATTAAAGAACACTAATAATGTTCATTATTTTTTGTAAAGTATCTTAATATCTATCCTCGTTTTGGCGACATAAAAAAAGTATTTGATCTTTACTATTTTGTCTCGCTGTCTCATTGTTAGCATATTGTAACTTTATTAATGGCCATTTTTAACAGGGGCTTGAGTTCCCCCCTCCATGAGTTCCCGCCTTGGCTTAGTACCCGGGTAAACGCGCTACCCGGGGAAGCGAAAGGGAACCCACTGGGCCGGTCAGTGATTTAGGAACCGGCTGACTAGCCAGCCTGAGAGGGACCGCTGTCTCGGTCGGACAAGCGGTCAGGCTGCGTCCCGGCGCGGACGCAGCAGCAGTGAAGGCCGCGGAGGGAGAGGACAGTCGGTATGTCGACCGCCGCTGTCCCTATCCTCCGCGGCCTTGCGGGACCGCCCACGCTAGATGGCGGCGTGGAGGGGCAGGGGAGGAGGAGTGTCAGTATCGCGATGCGCTGCGCTCCCTATCCTCTGCGACCGGTCGATGCAAGGGAGTTGTCTCCGCATGAGCCCTGCAGTTCCGGGAATTAGAATAGGACTGAGGTTCTCCCTTGCCTGTCGTAAGAGGTGACTAAAAGGGCCGGGGTGTCGATTCGCGCGCACGTCAGGGTCCTGCGCCCGTGTTTCATCGGCTCCACGTCCACGTGACTTCGGCACCGTCGCCAGACGTCGAGACGAGTGGGGAGGGCTACAAGTCCCTCCCCTCAGAGGAGAGGGCCCGCTTTCCATCTTAGAGCGGGCCCTGAGCGGCCGGTGCCTCCCTGCATATTATACTCTTCAGGTTGTTCCGGGGACGCTGGCTCATCGCGCGGAGAAGTCACCGGGGGGGTTTTTAGTGGATTCACTACATATCCTCGTCGTCGCCCCCGCAGACGACGGGGAATCCGAAGGGATTCTCCGTCAACAACAAAAAAGGGGCTTGAGTTATTTTCAGTCCAATACAAAATTATTACACAGTTCTATCCTCCCCGCGCAAAGCACTAAACGAAAATAGTTTGATATCTTGTTAATTGACCCTTTGTTTCTTGAGAGTTGGAAAGTTGTTAAGTACTTACAATGATAAATAAGTCACCAATAGCTACTCTTAGTATTTACAGGGTTCACGTCGGTGAGGATGAGGTAAGCGGACAGTGTGTTTAAGAGAATGTTTACGACAAAGAGACCTTCATTAATATAAGCCTCGAAGTCGACAGCGAAGCCCTAACTTTTGATTCCGTATCATTTTGCTTTTCTACATAATATAATAGACATTTAAATTCCATACGTCGTTAGTTGTAATGTTTATTTCAAACATCCGATCTGTGGTTTTTCTTTGTATTTTTACGAATCCCTTTGAGATTAGGAATCCTTTGAGATGCAAGTCAAAAATTAAGTAACACAGTAGCGCACAACCAACCGAAATTGTTTTAAACATCGTCGAGCGAGAGCTGATGTCGTGAGTGGAATAAAGTACTGAAGAATAGATATTCGACATCATTATAATAAATGGATCCGTCCTGTTGTTCCGACTCCTAGCAATGCAATATCAGCGAATATTTCCAAATGTACATATCGACTTGACTTTAGAGTAGTAGTAGTCACAGCAACGTAAGCTGTACCATTCATAGAAATTAGAGTGCTTTTCGCTTCACCGTCTCGTGCTCCCTGAGTTCCATTCACAGCGACTTTCACTGTCCATTGGTAAACTTCCTGAGTGTGGCGCACAACTAGAAGTGAGTTTTGGTATGCTTTGACGTGCTCAACATAGCATGGGATCCCCTAAGATATGGATTTTTCATGTTATTAACAAGTAAACATTACAGAATTTATGGAAATTAAATTTAACGGCAGGATTTTTTAAAGAAACACCAACAAACATAGAAAGAACGCAAGTTATTTTAGTCTCATTGGAGTACCTACGTGGTAATAATTTCATGAATAGTATGGAATTCAAGTACATCTCCAGAGAATGGCCCGCTCGCTGGGAGGTAGGCTTAGATCGTGTTTTCACCCGAACATTTCTTTTTAAACAATAAAAATGAACCGACGTATTTTTTTTTAGAATTCTACCAAACTTAATAAAACAAGTTTGATTACCTACCCAGTAACCCCAGTACTGTAATGTATATCAAACGATAATAAGATCCCAAAGAAAGTCAAATGTTTAAGCGACAGGATGGAAGTTTCTTTTTTTAAGCAAACTGCTTAACTTATATACATATGTTGTATAATTCATATTTCCATATAGCCATCAGCCTTTGGCCAACATTAAAGCAATATAACGGTTCTTGGCAAAACTAAGTTGTACTCAATAAAACGTTATGGTTCTAATTATGATTTTTTCGTTAACTTACGAAGTAGTCGTGTCATTGCTTTCAAGCCAACATGCTTGACTTGAACCAAAAAGTATGTAGCTTATTCTATAAAATTCAATCTAGAGGTAATTATAATTTCCCTGTATTACAAAAACTTATCTTAATTATTCCAGTTTGTACGGAATATGTGCCGCAGCTTCCTTCATAACGGTTTTGCTAACCCAAACGTTGCAAATATACAACTAAACAGCAGCGCGGGAGTGTCACCGCAAAGGAGCCACTCGGATAGCTTACATTGACAAATGATGCGGTATGCAATACAACGTAGGTACTGTCGCGGCGCGGGCATCACGGACCAGTGAACTCAATAACGCAGGAAATACGGGCCACATAACTTCATAGACGGCGTATAATATGCTTTGTTACGACTGTGAATTCGTGTTTGCGTTGACTGTACACTTTGTGACAATTATTATCATTATGTTCCACATAGTGACTATCATCTTCATATCTGTTCCTGTTCAAACAATAAACAGGTTCTTCGCTGTTTGAACGCATATCTTGTAATCGACAGTTGTATGTTCGAGTACTGCTGCAGACGTGCAGGATGGGTGTCCTATTATTATCCTAGATATACCCTATTAAAACGACTTCACAAAAGTAGTTTTCTCAATTATTCTTCAATATCTGATCGGGTACCCAGGAATGAGTTGTGGACCTTGCTGCTGTCCCGGTTCAGGTTGGACAGGACCTTGGTACGGGCTTTGAAATCACTTTATGATGATTCCAGTGCCTCTGTCAGGGTAAACGGGACCTACTCAGACTGGTTTGGCATCCATAGAGGTGTCAGACAGGGATGCGTAGCGTCCCCGTGGCTGTTCAATCTGTTCATGGACAGTTGTTTGGAAGATCTGAAAGGTCGTGATTGGGGTCTAGATATGGGTGGTTTAATCATCAAATCGCCACACAAAGTCACCACATACCACTGTGTTTACTTAGGTATAGAAGTGTGACTAAGGACTACCAAAAAGCTTTTTAGGCACGAAATAAGCTGTAATATTTTATATTTTTTTTCATTATCATGAAAGTCGATTGACGAAAGAGATTTATATGGGTGATACCGTGAGGTACCGTGTGTGAGGACCGTGACAAATGGAGATCTGTAGTCTCTGCCTACCAATCTGGGAGACAGGCGTGAAGTGTATGTAATGTAAATTGACGTAGTTCTACTATAAAGGTTGCAGAATTTGAAAATATTCCTGTTGGCTGACGGAAGATAGTGTTCAGCCCATAGCAAGTAAACATTTATTGTTATTCCCAAAGAATGTATCACCTTAATGTAATATCACCATTAAAGTCACCACATACCACTGTGTTTACTTAGGTATAGAAGTGTGACTAAGGACTACCAAAAAGCTTTTTAGGCACGAAATAAGCTGTAATATTTTATATTTTTTTTCATTATCATGAAAGTCGATTGACGAAAGAGATTTATATGGGTGATGTAATGGGCCGGGTGAGTAGAGGTCGTCCCAGAAGTACATAATATGTTGACCAGATTGGTGATGGCGGAAGTTGGCGCAAAAAGTACTCGAAACCAGAGGTCATGTATGAAAAGATGTATGAATGTAGATGAAGCGAAAGGGGTATGTCAGGACCGTGACAAATGGAGATCTGTAGTATCTGCCTACCCGTATTGGAGACAGGCGTGAAGTGTATGTATGTATGTTTTTGTTATTTCCAACTCATGTATTTACGTCAAAATCAATGATGCTGTGAGTGTTGTCTTTGATATTTGCGTGTAAAAAATACCACTTGTTATTCTCAGCGTCCGTGATCTTGGTGGTTAGGTAAGGTTATGGGAAATACAGTTATAAAGTAAGTAATGTAGGAAGTATGGTCGCTAGTCTTATCACCTAACTTACGAAAATAATGTCAGCTGTACTTAAACGGGGTCGGGATAATAGGTTACTGCTTCCTTTTGAACAAAAAAAAACTAATTTTAATTGTACCTGAAGTTGAAAAGCAAGGATTAAGCGTCTCCCTCGCTAACGGGCAGCGCAGTGGACAGGAGAGTGGGAGCACCAACCCAACTTACTTGTGGTGGAACGCGCACGGAAAACTATCTCGCAGTAGCAGAAACGCCCCTTGGAAAAGACGGCAGCCTGAAAGACCGAAGAACGATACCACAACGGAGTAGACGTAGAAAACGAACGAAAAGCAGTAAAAATGAAGAATAAGACCCTGGACAGAAAACCACAATTAGTGTTATGCCTTCCTTCTTAAACTTATCAAAGCATGGAGAATAAATAGGTATTTTATATACCCACACCAAACCTTCACGAGTAGAAGGAACTGAGGAACGTGTAAACTGGAGGTACAAAATACTCGTTAGAATTTCGCGAATATTAACTCGGAATTCTTATCGGAATCACAAGAAATATGCTGGGATCTTACCAATAAAAACGGGAAGAGGAACGCAATATCTTATTGCGTACTAGACTCCTGCGCACTTTGCCGGCGCGAGACAAAAAATGGTATTCCGTCAATCGAATTCTTCCTGAAACAAGAAAAATGATTGGTAACCGACATCTGCCATCATGACATCATGCCAACGAAATCTTTATTTACCTATTTCCAATGATCTTACCTTTAAAAAAACATTTTAGCGTGGTGATTTCTTACATTATTGACAAACAACAGACCCGTATCACCGATACTCTTAGGCAATCGTTCCTTTTTACGAAACACAAAATAAAATAAAACTGCAACGTTACAATAGTGTAACTTCCAAACGGTGATAGAATTAAAAAATACTGTCCGGTAGTTTTTGAGTTTATTCCCTAAATAGTCATACAACATCATCTTTATAATATTAGTATAGATTAAACAAGAAGTTAAAGAAGAAATTAAAAAATATTTTTCATTAAAAGTTTCGTTAAAGTCCGTTTCAGACTGAACGTTGCCTTGACGTATAGGAGAACTATAGAGTTTTACTGTACAATCCTATGAATGTCTATATCTGGAAAATCCCTTTTCCTCTCTCGGCTCGATCCGGCGGGGTGAGCTCTTAATGTTTTTATTCAGGAGCCAATGTTCCGCGCCGTCGAACGGCTGACGCGGACGCCGATATGCGTTTGACAGACAGCTTATTACCCGCACAACCCCACTGCGACGTTTATGTATAGTAACATGTATTTTTACCTATAGTCGAATACGAAGTTTGACTAACAAGGCTATTTTATTGATTATTGGTTTATTATAAATCGATTATTATTATTATTATTAAATCTGTACCTGCGTAGAACGTTTACACCTTGCCAATAAACGCAGTGTGGTTTATACCACACAATTTATCTCTACTGAAACTAGTAAATTCACTTTAAATGTATATCTGATAAGGTACGTTGCTTGCGTAGCTTGGCATATCTGCTCGCGTTCATGAATTCATAGGGTGTTACAAAGTTAAAGTCTCATCATGAAACTCTGTTAGGGCACTGCAAAATGCCTTTATAGTATGCCGTAATATATAGCAACCCCGTTTTGGTCGTCTGTCACACGAATCGGAAGAAATAAGGCTACAAGTGGAGAGGCATTATGTGAAGCAGAAAAAAAGGTAGGTACATTATATTAAAGTCATAACCATGTCAAGTTATAACAAAACTCAATACTGTACTGTGCAAAGTGCATATCGCCAGGAATTTCGGAAGCATTTAAAATGAATGCACTTTTGTGAAAAAATGCGAGCTTCTATAGTTTGCCATATCGCAGCTAGCGGACAATTCTCGGATGCTCCGCTATTTGTCATCGGTTGCTGACAGTCGGCCATTTCTGATTTATATCATCTGAATCGCGCCTGTGCTGGTCTGACACCTAAAAGAACGATAATTATATATTAGGTAGTGTCGACATATTTTTTAATGAAACGCGCACAGACATTATAACTCAATATTGTTCACCGGGTATACGAAACGTCGAGTAAAATAACAAAGGTAAGCTCGAGCTTGTCTTTGATTATATTCGCGCCTACATACCCGGTGAACAATATTGAGTATAGACATAGCTTTTCGAGGGTATACGGGGCGCGAAGGGGAATTATTTTTTATGCACAAGCAACTATATTGAATATGTAATTTTTCACTACAGACGTTCTGTCGATTCTGTGGGGTTCATGGACATGACATTGTATACTTACCTATTATCGGCCTAGCATTAGTGCATTTTCCTAAATAGAGATGTTGAGAGTAAATATGGATCGCTCTTATTTCTTAAGTTAGGTTGTTTAATAAATAAACTCTGATACATTGAGATAAACGTTTTTACAGCTGATTTTGTTTCAGCTACAAAATCAGCTAATGACAGCACTTTCATTATTTGATTTTCTTTCATTATAATGTAATACAGACAGAGCAACGTATGAAAATAAAATTAATGGCACTCTACCTTACATACATTTATACTATGGCTTAGTGGGTAATAACCACACAATCAACCTGTCAAAAAAGATGATAATGCAATTCAGTCAAACCAAGAAATAACTGTTATTGACGAAACAAAGTTTTTGGGCGTTATTAACATAGAATCCACCATCGTTCGACCGTCGAAATAGCTGAAATTTAAAAATTTCGTAAATGTGGTTTGTATAGCAAAATATTCATTTCAGACCTTATCACCTGGACATAATACCCCATGATGGTACGGTATGTCTTTTAAGCCGACTAAAGAAATCTTCTTTGCATACCTCTAGGCCTAAAATTTTACAGGCAGCGGTCACTGCATCACTGCACTGGCGTGGAGTGCACCGCTCGGTGCTTACCCGTATACGCTGTTTATTCATTTTACGCATAAGACTTTACCGCCTCCCGCACCCGTCTTATTATAATAATATCGCAATTTGATTCATAACACGGTAAATGACGAACAGATACAGTTGTGTGTGTAAATCTGTGTCTGTTACGGCCAGTCAAGTAAGTGTTTTATCAGTTTTGTTGATACTTCCTGTGTCACTAAGACATCGATATGGTAGACAGTTGTTGTGTTTTGACAAGATGACAAATATACTAGTTTCAACCTTAGTGAGGTGGACCAGATTCTTGGCTGGCTGTACGTGCAGATACTCTACATGACATGTATTAATGTTATCATCTCATCAACATGTCACTCCACTGACGTCCACTTCTGGTCATAGACCTCCCCAAAACGCGCAACAACTCGGTATTGTGTCTTTCTACACCTATGCGTTTTAAACAGATCATCGGACCACCTTGTTGGAGGTCTACTCACGCTGCGCTTACCCAATGGCGTCGTTTCATCATCATCAGCCACATAACTTCCACTGCTAGACGAGGGCCTCCCCCATGATTTCCGTAATTTAGGCGGAAATGACTATAATCGCCACGCTTAGCAGGCGGGTCGGCGATCGCAGCGGTGTTACGGTTTTATTCAAATAGAACGCTGCTGTCTTCTACTTCGTCTTAAATCATACAATACTATAATAATGGTTGTAATTAAAAACAGAATTACGTAGCGTTATCTGTGATCTGACATATAAAACTTCGCATAAAACTACAAATAGTTCTTTTAGTAATATTTTCACTTCAATCAACTAGTATGCAATTACTCGAAACGTCTACTACGACTTTGTAGCGGAAAATAAGAAAATGATTGGCTACGCTATTCCAAGAAAGTTTATTACATGTGAGTGAACGATGGGCAATTCTCGGCAAAATGCTACCAACTGTCACACAAAATACAGCATAGTATAGTTCATCAGAGTGGGAGTTTTTTTCTGTCATATTATGTCCCTAAGACATATTAATCATCTACTCTAAGTTCGATCTGCGAGGGGTAGTTTTTTTCTTCCCTGCATTTTCCTTGATAAATGACAACACGTATTTTAGTTTCGCCACAAAAGGCCTTTTTGAAGATAATAAGTTTGTTTTCTTGTTTTGTTTGGAGCGTTTGAGAAAATTTTTATTAGTTCGCGAGGTTACGGTACCGTCAATCATTCGCTATTAATATTGTTTCCTTTTCCCTGTCATAGATAAACTATTCCAATTACGTAATTTAGAACATCTTTTTGAAGATTCAATATGCTAAAACCCGGTAGCTTTACAGCACTGTAACGATGTGAAGAGTTACGCTTCCGAAGAGCGAGCCAGCTGACCGCAAATCTAGGTATTCGAAGAAACATTGGTTGAGCGCTAGAATCTGTCCCTTTGTGAATAAGACACAGTTTAGAGCGAATGCTAATCTAGTTAGGGTCAATGCGCTTAAGACCCAGACTGTTCTAAGCAAAGAGCAACCCCCTCGACCTTGCTCTCACTTTCCAAGATGTACCTACAGCACGAAATACATAAAAATAAATCACGTTCATAATTCCTCTCTGTAGTGGGGTGGACACACAAATGTAGACTAATTGATTTTTCAGAGTTCTATTGAGTCAAACTCTACAAATATGGCATTAATAAGTATTGAATCTTCCGAAATGAGAAGTTTAAATTATCAGCGGAGATTGAATCTTTTCGAAACAGGACATTGACATGCGCAGAGTAAACCTCCTTTCTATTTCCGATCCACCTTGTATGTACGTACCATTTATTAACCAAGGATTTATCAATACGAGCGTTACAGCCCGTGTCAATCCAACCTTCAATGCAAAATAATTCAGCCAGATAGAAAACACCTGAAACGCTCGAGTAATTACCAAGTAACGCTTGATCCGCTTTTAAAAGGTACCAGTACTGGAACGTAATAATAATAAAGCCACCCATCGGCATCACCAGTCTACGGAGCTAATGGAAAGTCAACATTCTTGGAAACACAATGGACGACGCACGTTACCGATGAATAAATTATGTTGCCTACCACCTAGACCAAGAGAACGGGAACTGGTTAAGAAAACAATGGATACAGGAATATACCTATATACAGTCTAAAAAAATATAGAGGGAAGAAGAAAATGGCGTAGTTGTTGTGTTGTTATTCCTTGGCATTGTTGTACATTTGTCGGGAACTTGTACTTCGTGATTCCTCTACTCAGAAAGACGCGATAGATATAGAGGTAATGGATTAAATCCTTCTTGCGCACGGTACATTACACATGTAAAATTGACATCAACGACCATGTCCTGTTTCACGAACGGTACAAGACTTGTACTACAAGATAATATCCATAGTAAAACTCGATATTTTTTACAAGTTTCTGTTTCATGAAACTTCACAAGCTAAAAGAACTGTGTAGGTAAATGAAAAGTAAGACAAATAAAGTGTCATCTTCAAACAAAAGACAAGTTGATTTCTACACAATTGTAACAGATATTTAGTTTCTAAAAACACGTGTAGCTTGTTACTAATATATATATATATATATATATATTATATATATAATATATATATATATATATATATATTACAGGGTGTTACAAAAACCTGCAGTGGGAATTGAAGGGCCTATAGAGAAAGCCTTTATTAATGGAACAACATAGAGGAAATTAAGAATATCTTCATATAAAGGAATTAAACTACTTATCGAATTTCATGACCACTTGCTGTTTTCGATATCACTACAAAATCGCGCCCATCCCTTAAGTAAACAATGAAGGAATTGACTTTTGAAATACTAACCTAAGAACGACGATTACCAGCGACATCCACTTATGAATATTGTATTATACGAGTAAATGATTCACATTCGATGAACTACATAGCAGCATCACACAAATATCTCAATAAATTCACAATAAAACTTAATCATATCAACATGTTTTGGTTGTAGATGGGTGACATGTAACCGTCAATCAGACGTCATAAACTAAACATAGATTGATTCACAGACAATCACAAGATTGCCATTGAAAAAAAATAAAGTTAAAAAAATAAACTAAAGTATGGGCATTCCGCACTTTGTCGCGAATAGGCTAGAGATTAATGAGTAGCATGTAGGTAGGTAGGTAGGCTGAGATCAGTATGTCGAACAGCATCAATATGACTTTTTCGTGGAAGAATAATAATACTGAAATTTTCATTCTCTTAACTGGACTTACTTATTGAAAATGGATTTCTACAGCAATAACGAATATTACTAGATGATTTTATGTGTGGGGGCTGCTGATGGAAACCTTGAGCAAGCACCTGAGCTTTATTGTGAGCGATTTATTGATGGGAGACCAGAGGCGGAACAACGTAGGTTGCCTTCCAGCGACTGTTTCCGGAAAATGGTTATGCGGCTTCACCGGTTCATTTAGAGGAAATAGGCCCGAAGGACGACCAAGCAATCCGGACCCAAATATGGAAGAGACAGAATTGGATAATTTCCGTATAAATCCATGAACGAGTACTACAATTCTTCAAAGCCGAGCTGCTACAATTCTTGGTGTCCCTAATCATATGAGTAGGGATTCTATGCTCTAACGAACACGCCTATGCATTGCTGCTGAAGGTGGACTTTTGAGCCTTTTTCGTAATAGCTTTTACTATTTTAAATTTATACTTTTACCATTTATTAATATCTAATGATTTTTAAGATTTGCATTTTAAAAGCTTGTGTTTTGTAAGTAAGCCATTAACTTGAAACATATTTTGTAGCTCATACCAAATCTCAGTAAATATTCAGTAAAATATTTTAACAAATTGAGATTTGATAGATCAACGACGATCGAACGTGATTCAACGACTTAATTACTTACCTACTTTCATGTGAATGATCCTTTGGACCATAGATTATGGTAATTTGATGACAGCGACAATTTTGACAAATCAAAAATAAACAAACATGTAGGAAGTAAATAATAATTACAAAAAATAAGAAATTTCAATGAATAATAATGAAACGAGCGTGGTAATGTGGAGAAACTCATGGAAGACTTGTATGTTTTGGAGGAGCAGCTATGCTCGCTTTATTAGTTCGTGGTTTCAGCAGAAATTCATTGTTTGTGTTATGGGTTGTGTTCTGCTATCTACTATACCTACTACGATCTTGAAACCGAACCTTTATTTACAAAAAACACGGGCCTTACACATGTAACGACCGATGAAGAGCGAACAAGTAAGTAAACGTAGAAAATTTCGCTAATATTAGGAAGGTTAGTAGGTTCCGTTTACGGACATACATTTAACAGTGTTGGGAGAAATTTCTATCGATAAAATGGTCGATAAAAATGATTTTGTTAGTTTAGTTTTTTTCAAACGCTGGAGGCTTTTAATCATGTTCATTAAAGTCCATGTACACTATAACAAAGGGTGATTAATTCCCACTGCAGGTTTTTGCAACACCCTGTATATATATATATATAAAACTAGCAATATTATTTTGTAAAGTAACATTTCCATGTGTCAGATCGTTCGTCGAATTATAAAACGAACAATAGTTTCGGAGGACCCATAATATTGATAATAATAAGATGAACTGGAGAATTAATAAATGTATTATGCATTTCTGTAATTCTAAGAGTTTCTGTGTAGGGTTAATATTAATGAAAAACAATATATCGGTCGAAATATTATACAAAGGACATGGCCAATTTCTGCCTCAAGTATGTATATGAAACCGACTATTACCAATCATATTTATAAAATCAGACAATATTTATCACGTATAGCATATTTTGGTGTCATGGACAGCAGTGGACAAGTATGGGCTGATGATGATGATGATAGCATATTTTGGTAGACTTTCAGAGACATTTTATTAAAGAAAATGAATAGTTTCTGATTTGACATTTTTGTTTACAAAGAGTTCTGTGATCTCAACATCAACAGCAATAGAAATTGCAGATAATATTATTGACTCTCGCGCTTTTCCCCATTGTATTATTGCGTAATTACTGGACGTTCTACGATTGTGCTGATTTCCCAGTTACCGCGCTATTCTATTTGGATTGATACTTTTTCTACTGCCTGAGATTTGAAACATGATCATGAGATGCATCAATTGTGGTGCAGCTACACAGATACTAAGGAGGCATCCTACATCTTCTTTGCCGGAAATTCTGCTCACTATCTTAGCGGGATGGTTAATAATCGATTTGAGTATTCAATCTAGGTAACCTAAAATCTAGTATCTGGAATTTATAGTAGGTACCTATTACTAAAACATTAGTTATTCATTACATAAACGGATCGGGATTATGGACGAATTGATTAAAATATCCAGACAGGTGACGAAACGTTTATTCACGATATAGTCATCTCAAGTAGGAAAAGTGTCTTAAAACTACAACATAGCAATGTTACGTGCATTGCACACAGCACAATACTACTGGCATTAGGGCCCTATCAGGTTCAATAAGCCCGTTCGTGTTACGGGGAACACATTAGGTCAAATGGAATGTTTGATATTGAAGTGTACCCAAAACTTGACACAATAGACCATTTCGGTGGAATAAGCACTAGTCATGGTGAAATGCAGGTAAATTAAAACTAATTCGTACCATATGAATCATTACTTCAAGGATTTAATATACATCTTATCACCCAATAAGTCACCAAAATGATATTTGTGCTCAAGCGCCTTGTTATGTTGAATGGCAAAAGTACTAGTAAAACTTTGCTATTGACGTAAGATACGGTATTTCATTTTTAATATTATTGAAGATTGAAAAGTTCTAGACATGAAATATAAACGAAATAAGGTAATGCAGACTGTCTGCTTTACATATTACTAAACACAATAGTTATACATTGTCAAGGCAGACGTCCATACAAAAACTGGCCATGTCATTTATTTCAATCAATTTTATTAAAAGATTTTTATTTTTTTTAAATTTAGAATTGTAAATTCATTCAGTAATAACTGAAACTTGATCGACTTCATTATCTAAATATTAAAAAGAAAAGCTGACTGACTGACCGACATTGTAGGGGTGCACTAAGAAAGGAATTCCAGAAATTCCCACGTGAACGGAAATTAAGGGGAAAATACTTTTGTATAAAAAATCTAAACCGCTCAAGTTAGACGCTTGAAATTTGGGATTTCCGTCTTAAATAAATCATAATATGATGGAGTGCTACACTTGTTCTTGCTTTTGTTACGTATGAATTTAATTTTACAACTCATCTGGATATTTTCATGAAACGCATTTTACCTGTACATGTAAGTTTAGTCCTGTATATTGTTTAATTTACAAGTCGGCCATATTGTTGTTCTGGCAATTATAGCTGCAAACATAATATTTATTTAATTATTTATTTTAAATATAAATATATAAAAGGAAAAGCGTATGCATTTGAAATTTGGAAAGGATAGCTTAGGTACCGTAGAAATGCACTTAGAAAGGAATTCCCGAAATTTCCACGGGAACGGAAATAAACGGAACAAATATTTTGTATGAACGATCTAAACGGCTCAAGTTAGACGCTTGAAATTTGGGATGCAGGTACCTTAGTACATTTAAAGCTTAGTTACAACAGGATATAGGGAAATTTCCACGGAAACGGGAGTTAGCGGGAAAAAAAATTGTACGAAAAAAAATAAACCGCGTAAGATTGTTGATTGAAATTTGGTATGCCTTAATGCCTTATACCTTAATCGAAGTAAAGCTTACTTGCAACGCGATATTGCAAAATTCCCATGTGAACGGGAGTTAGCGGGAAAAAATGGATGGAAAAAGTTAGATGCTTAAAATTTGACATGCATGTGAAGCTACATTGGCCTACCTACACAATTTGTGTTGTTAGTGCCAAAAACGGATAAGTATTTACAAAATGTGAAACCGCGTATGCATATATTTGCAACATAATTCGCCTTAAGGGGGAATTCTTGAATTTGCCTATTTTGCAGGCCCAGCACAGGCTGCTGTGTACACGTATACGATAAATGATTATATACATTAGATAGAGCATTTCTTCATCTCGATTCAAATAGAGAGCTTTTTTTAAAAATCATTCATAATTCATCCAAAAATACGAAAATGCTGAACCCTGTTTGACGATTTTGACCAAAAAAAGGTCAAACGCGGGGCCTGACACAGAGGTCTACGGCTGTTCCCTGAGCTACGGAGTATGTGGAACGGATCGTTCAATACTTCAACTAAATTCAAATAGAAGCGCTTTTTCAAAATGTAGTCAGAAAAATCCATAATTTTGTAAAATAATTCAACTGACAAAAAATCTCATACAAAAATGTTGTTGTGCCATCGCGTTGACAACTTTAACCCCGTCAGTCCGCGGCTGGATGCCGTCCTAGGAGCATGGTCACGCCCAATTTTTCTCTAAACAATTTGCATGTTGCAGTGCACTTTTTGGATATATTTCTGAGTAAGAACCTATATTTCATACACTATTCTTTATGAGGAATTGATGACAATATTATATTCTGTACGATTCATGGTCGTTTTCTTGTATAGATGATAAAAAAAGAGTTCAAAGAAATCTGTAAACAAACATCCATTTCCTTTTACTTTGACGTATAACCATATCAAATAAAATTGATATGACAATTAAGCGTCACCCTCAAAATCGGGTATATTTTCACGTTGGTAGCATAGTATTATGTCATTTAGTATGAGGCATGGGAGTACAATCGTGTTCAATTTCATTTTCGATTTTTTTAGTGTAAAGTGACATACAGTAACTAACATAATCCGTTATTATTTTCAGAGTCGAAAACGAAAATTTAATCAATCTAGAAAACAGTGTTGCCAGATAAACCTGAAGTCGATAAGTGTTTTAAGCTGTTGAGCTGGCTACTTGTTTAAATCTGTGCAGAAAGCGGACCAAGAATTTTATTCAACTGGAAGAAAGACAGAACAAAATAAATCCTTTAAATAATGCTTGTGAATTATTTAATTGTAAATTAATAAACATTACGAACAATTTAATTAACATTTATTTATGTAGGGAGGTAGGAATATCCTTACTTCTGTCAGCCTCGTGATCGCCCAGTTCGTGAAAATAATGATACCACATTGTATTCATTCATATTTAGTAAAAGTCGACCGAAGGGATGTATGGTATCAAAGGGATTATTGGGCCATATAGCGGCCTATCACCTATTACCGATGCTCTTAGTATGTGTCCTACTTCTGATAGAAGATCCTATACAGGATTTTGTTTCATAAAATCCGGCTCTGCAATATCTTGGGAAAGCAAGAAACAACGCACTGTAGCTTTGAGTAGTTGTGAAGCTGAGTACATGGCCTTATCGGAAGCCAGTCGTGAAGCTATTTATCTTAAAAACTTGGAACAGGATATAACAGGATTTTGTAATAAAATCGTTATTTACAATGATAGTCAAAGTGCTTTGAAGCTGGCAAATAATCATCAATCTCATAAACGGTCAAAACATATTGACATACGATATAATTTTATAAGAGAAGTCATTAAAAATGGTATTGTTGAGACAAAGTACTTACCAACTTCTGATATGCCCGCTGACTTATTAACTAAAGGGTTATGCAGCATAAAGCATTATAAGTTTTTGAAATTGCTTGGCATTGTTAAAAAATAATTTAGAATTGTTCTGAAGGTTTAGGTATGTAGTTGGTACTGTGTTATAAGTTTTTTTATTTTGATATAGTGAGGGTGTTATTTATGATATCAAAATGGTACTACTAGCGCCATCTGTTGTTGACCGCAGTATTATCCATGACAGTTCTATGTGTCTAGGAGCCGTTACTTTTTTAATAAAAATGTCAGTTTGTCATCTGCACTCACTCGTTTTATTAGATATACACACATCAAAAGTGTCTAAGGGTCAAGTGCATTTTAGAAGATTGCAGCACATTAAAATGATTATTGTTACTTTTTTGAATACCTACATATTGAAACTTTTTAGTGAATTTCACTATTTGAATACAGAATTTTATTCAAATTTGGTTCAATAATTAAAAAAAAATTCTGTCATGGAAAATTCCTATAAAAGGGTATGACAGTGTTTTTACAAAAACATTCCTGCATTTTTACTGAAATAAATTTAGCGGCATGGACCGACGACATCATTTGACTCGCGAAGCTATGCTGAGAGCCGTTGGAATGTTGGAAGGAGGCGCCAGGCAACGTACTGTGGCTGATGCTGTTGGGACAAGTCAGAGCGTCATAAGCCACCTGTGCACCTGTCATAAGCACCAGCCACATCACGGGCAGTGTGGCAGGGCGACATGGAGGTGGAACACGCATCACCTCTTGAAGACAGGACCCGTACATCCAAAATACAGCTCGAAGAAATCGTACCATGATCCCAATGATGATTGCTACGAGGCTCACAGCGCTTCAGGATTACTGATAAGCGATCAAAGCATCCGTAATCGTTTATGAGATGTGGATCTGCGACCTCGAAGGCCTCTGCGAGTACCGACAATCGTAGAGCCCGTTTACTATGGGCACGGGAACACAGTAATTGGGAGCAAGAAGACTGGCGTCACGAGGCCGGATACAAGGCGTACATTAGTTTGGAGGAACCCTGGACGTCAATAACGCTTGAATTCTTCAAATTCTATCAAGAAATTTATCCATACGGACGCGGAACAATTATGGTTTGGGCCGGTATTTGGATTGGTGGAAGAACCGAACTCATTTGGATCAGGGGCAACCTCAATGCTCAGATTTATGCGGAGAGGATTGTTTCAGATGTAATCGTCCCCTTGCGAAACCAGTTGGGTGTTTCTTTTCGACTTATGCACGACAATGCACGTCCACACACAGGTGCTGTCGTGGCATGAACACTTACTAATGCGAATATCAACGTATTGCCATGGCCAGCTCAATCACCAGACTTTAATCCCATTGAGCACGCATGGGATATGCTCCAAAGAAGAGTTCTGTCGAGTATGGAAGCCGTGAATACCCCACAACATTTTAACTTGTTACAAAGACGTGGGCCGCCATTCCTCAAAGTGATTTTGATGAATTGATATTATTGAGCATGCCGAATCGGTGTGAGTGTGCAATTCGTGTCAATGGAAGGAACACAGATTATTAATTCGTTTAGTCATTACAATAAAAGTTTCAAAAACCTTTTATTTTGTCTTTTTTTACCATTTTTTTGCAGACTTAAAATTTGTTAAATCCTTACTAATATTATAAATGCGAAAGTGACTCTGTCTGTCTGTCTGTCTGTCTGTCTGTCTGTTACGCTTTCCCGCTTAAACC